>SDVV010009926.1:0-16479 GCA_016164225.1 Gammarus roeselii | reverse complement strand
ATCTATCAAAATCTTCTCCAACAGTTCTCAAGTAATCGTGGCATGCAATACATAATTTGAAAGTTCCTGTGAAGTCTTACAATAACATGTGTTTTTGGAAATAAAATAAAGCTTTTGGGAACAGCTTTTTTGTTCGATTTCTTCATCTCTAATCCATAATTTTTGCTGCCATCATATGAAATACATCATTCAAAGCTTGTTGCAAAAATCTCTATATTCTATAGATACAGATACAGACACTAGGCCGAATTCCCCAGAAATGGGGATTTCCTGAGAAGTTGTGTACACAAATGCTAGGTATGTATCTTGTTTCGGAACATGGCTACTTGAGAAATTGATATCCATAATATTTTCGTAAACCATCGGGCTCTTTACCCGGGAGCAGAGGGGCTGGAGGTGCGAATTGCACCGAGGACTTCGCGTACCGTGATATGTTCAGTGTGGTCGACGGCAAGGCGCACCTCACACCCTCATACGCTCACACTCAAACAACTTGGTCTTTATGTCTCTATGTTCTAAGTATAATTATTATTCCACCCCTATGGGGTGGAGTATTGATTGACGTGCGCCAATCTCATTAAAGGATGTCCAGTCAACGCTGGGAGAAAATAATAGGTTGGTTCACAAGGAGCAGATCTCACGCACTTCTGTCACTGCTTTTAATATTTGCAAAGCATGCATTTTACACTCGTCTCCGGACTACACCAAAAAATCAGTTCTAACGCTGCACAATACACATCTAGTACACAAAGATTCCGTCAAGTTTCTGTGTCTTCCGAACCCCTCTCGATCATCGCAAACATCGTCGTGCACAGCACAATTGGCGCGTTTGTCCACTCCATCCCCATCGGATCCCTGAACGTGCTAGCCAACAAGCTTCGTCTTCGTTGAGTTGAACTCTCGCTACAATGCCATTTCAAGACCAGGAGCCTATTCAACAACCCAGCCCTCCACCGCATTACTAAAATTTATGATGAATGCCGAAAAAAATATATGCCGTCGTTTTCCAAACTGGGGAACAATTTACTGCCCTCTCTGGAAATCACCCGCAAGGCTATTGAGCCTTCATTCTCCTATCGAATTCTTCGAATCAACACCTACTTAGATCAACCCACCACCAGTTGACCTTGATTGACAAATATACCCAAAAGCAACTACTACAACCAATACGTACCGCTGAGAATTCTCGAGACGACTCGAAGAGCAATATCTAGATTACCGCCATTTATACACTGACGGCTAACAAGCTGCAGACGTCGGTGCGTGAGCTGTGGAAGAGCCTGCTAGATGGCATCAACTTCCTCACGGGTCTGATATCTGTGCCTGCACCTGCATAACCCAAGTTCCTCCATAACAGGAGGAACTTGGGCTATGCAACAACAACAACGGAGAGGGAGCTGCCGCTGCGTGCGGAGCAGCCTCACATTCAGCTACTCTCACTCAAGAAGCCTCGATTTTCTCTGCCGAGCTGTACGCACTCTTATACGACGTATTGGCCTCCGCCAATACATTGTATTCTCAAAGAGTTTGAGTGCATTCACTTGGCTCATACCTCTGTTTTAGGAACAATCGCCTCCACGTTGAATGCAACACAACCTCTTGGGTGTCCGATACATACCAAGCGATCGAATTCTGCTGGATCCCGGGTCATGCGGGAATAAGAGGAAATGAGCTCGCAGATTCCCTTGCGAAACTAGCGTCTTGCCATCAAGAACAATTTATCACCATACACTATCGAGATTGGTTCCCCATCATTAATTCCCATAAAACATCCCGTTGGGACGACATGTGACAACAAAGTGTACAAAAAATGCTTCCAGTCGGACCTTCGGTCGGAGAATAGGAAACCAAGTTCCTTACAGAAAATACCAACTATTTATTAACCGCCTGTGCACAAGCACACATTGGTAACTCGTAACCACCTAATGGACGTAGACATGGGACCGGTCACACCACCATGGATGACCCTGCTGCTACCATGTAGCAAGCTGCGTAAAACACTTGCTAATGGAGTGCAACGCGCTCGTAGCGGCATTGCGAGACAACTTAAATCCCCCTTGCAGTCTACAGAGCTTACTCACTCACCTCGCCTACCGGAAAAAGCGCCGCTTACGAGGGAGCCTACATAAATCAGGCTGGCCAATTCCATCGAGAGTAGTTGCCTGCGGTGGGGGCGTCTGGGGCACCGTCCCCAGCGAAAGTCCGAACCCTGTTTCATGTCCTGACCGGTGGGTATGGCACTGTGTGCGCCGTCTCTGCGGTGTTGACGTGGACGCAGCCTGCGCGCTGCCCGGACCTCAGGCCTACCGACACTTTCAAGACACCAGAGCCACAACATGTACAGTGATTTTTTTGCTCATGGACAAGTGAATAATCTCCATCATTGCTCTCGAAAATACATCCTTGTCCAACATGAAGTTATCCCTGCACGCGTCTAGTCGGTGCGTTGCAGTGAGGCTGAGGGACATATACACGCTGCAAGTAACAATGTTCTGGTGCCCATAGTTAAAACTATATCACACGGAGGGCCATTTGTTAATTACCACACAACCTACAAAAGTGAATTCAGATAACAGCAATGACACTCTACCACACCACTTGACCGGTTACCCTTTTCTTTCTTCCCACCTCCTTCTGTCTCAACATGCGCGTGTGGGTGGGTATCGAGGATTTCGGGCGGTGCGCTGGCGCGGCTTCCACTACCGCAGGTGGAAATCGGGGCTAAGCAACAACAATAACCGGAAAAAGCTAATTGCCCTTGGCGAACATACCGGCCTATACGAATCAGTGTTGAAATAATTTACTGTGCACGCGGGTGCTTTCCACCCCACCACGTTCTGAAATAATTACTGATGAAGGGGGGGGAACTGTGTGGAAGAAGCAAAAATCGCTCCAAGAAGCAACACCACCACGGCCCTCCTGCTAAAATTCAACTGCCCTACCCCATGAAAATAGATGGGCTCACCTTTCTTGACTCTAAAACCAAGGTTACACCCTAGGCCAGACGTCCGATGCGATTTTATAAATGACAGGAATACGGACTCGCAAGCCGAGGTTGGCACGGTAAGCAAAGATGCTCACACTGCTCCCAAGACGACCATGACAGACGAGATGATGCCCAGTCGTGTCCATCCGAAGAAACCCACTGCTCTTGATGCAACGTAAACAGCCACCACACGGGACATGAAGCCTGACCCCAAGATGAATAAGAAAAAGAAATTAACAAATTCCAGATAGATCAAAAGGTCTGGCGACCTGAGGCTATAGCCTATATGCACTCCTCCCAGGAGAAAAGCTCAGCATCATTCCCTACTCACGTTCTCATAACGCTCATAGATAGCGTTGCATGCAAAGTTGTCCCTTAACGGATCCATTCATAATGTGAACTCTCTCTCAAACAACTAGGAGGTGAACCGGAAACAGACTACCAACAGAGATTGAAGAATCTGTCCCACGTCGTAAAACTTGATCAAAGTAACGCTGCAATATTTATAACCACTTGGACGAACAGAACGTAACTGTTGAATTGCATCTGCCCTTCAACAATGCCAAACTAATTATATACACCTCCTGTTACACCCTCACAACTGACCTGAGCGCTTTTGCAGCCGGTCTAGCAACATGGATCAAATCACGAAAATATTGTTCTACCTCATACTGAATCACCTTCCCATGACCTGACCCACGGGAATTCATAGTAATCCCGGGCGAACAAGGAAAAAAACTCGCCCATTTGCGACATGACCTGCAATGTGCAAAAAATGGCTTGAATACGGCTACGTTATCAAATACTGCAAGCTGTTCATACCTCACTGTTGTAAGAAGTGTCTCAGCGAGCACGACAGTTAATACTGCAAAGCCTCCAAACCTACTTGCTACCACTGACCATGCCTCTACGAGGCAGGCGACCGCGACTGCCAAAAGCACTCAGATAAGAAAAGGACAATCACACAAAAGGACCACAGAGTCACGCGGAAACTAGCCATTCAAATCTAGCACGACGTAACCCTGTTACTAGCAATGAACCAACCGGTGCCCAGGAGGACACCGCGATAGATGCTGCCCCTCAGTCGACCACACAGTAAGGTCCACTAACACCAAAACAAAAAGTCGATGAGATGAAGATGACTCAGATGCCCACTCGCCACAAAGCAAAATGATCAGCTACAGCCCACGAACTACAGCTCTTCAAGATCCGAACGTGGAACAAGTTCTATCCGTCCTAATCAAAGCCTCACTCAGCATCCACCACATCCTTCCAGACTGAGGCACCATTTATTCTTCCCACGCGGAAATAGTGGATAAACTAGCACCAACTTTTAGCCAGGTATCGCAATCAATAAATTACTCGGCTGCTTTCAAACTAGGGAAAACATGACAGAAAGTGAACACATTGACTTCACTTCCACAAACGAAGAATTCTACAAAACACATTTCTCTCTCCACGAACTTCAATATGTTGTAGACCATACACGCGAAATTTCGCCCGGGCCTGACCGCGAGCACATGAATATGATCAACGTCTCTTTGAACGTGCCCCTTGAGTATCTATTAAACGTGTCTAACATAATGTATTCAAACTCATTGTTTCCTGACCAATAGCGATAATCTGCATCATCCCGGCTCCCAAACCCGGACAATATCACGGTGACCCTCGCCACTACCGCCCCATTGCCCATACCAGCATCCGCTGTAAGACTGGAAAGAATGACGAACTCACGCCTTGTTGACTACCTTGAAATGTATGCAGGCAGACCTTAACAACATCCAGTGTGGCGGCCGCAAGCACCACTCCACAACGGACCTCCTCGTATGACATGAATTAGACATTCGACAGGCTTTCGTCCAAAAGGAACACGTGGTTTTCATATTTTTCGACGTTGAAGAAGCATATGACACTCCCTGAAAATACGAAGCATGAAGGATCTCCTCCACCAAAGTCTGAGAGGCCACCTACCGTGTTTTAGCCATAAATTTCTGCAAAATTGTACCTTCGGGGTCAAGATCAGCAACACTGTCACCATCGTATCCGCAAAAAATATGCGTCCTCAGTGTCACTATTTTTATCCTCAAAATTGACCAGCTAGCCGACATTCTTCCCCGTGACGGAAGACTTCTTTCATCACTTTACGTGGAAGACCTACAAATAAGCTACCGACACCCTAGCCTTCTAACAATTCAATACGAACTCTAGAAGTGTATGTACAAAGTCGGGAGCTGGGCTTCATTAAACGGATTCCGATTATAGTCCTCTAAAACTGATGAGGGAATGTACGGATTGCGCAATTGGATAGGAACAGTGTGGCTTTAGGAGTGGTAGAGGGTGTCCCGATCAGATTTTTGCAGTGAGACAGGTCTGTGAACAGTACCTTGCTAAGTGGAAGGATGTGTTGTGGGCCTTCATGGATCTGGAAAAGGCATACGACAGGATTGACAGAAAAGCGCTAAGAGGGTGTTGCGTTTGTATGGAGTGGCGTTTGTATGAGACTGAGGAAAGCGCTAAGAGGGTGTTGCGTTTGTATGGAGTGGCGTTTCTATGGGACTGAGAAAAGCGCTAAGAAGCTGTTGCGTTTGTATGGAGTGGCGTTAGTATGAGACTGAGAAAAGCGCTAAGAGGGTGTTGCGTTTGTATGGAGTGGTGTTTGTATGAGACTGAGAAAAGCACTAAGAGGGTGTTGCGTTTGTATGGAGTGGGCGGAAATCTGTTGAAAGCTGTACAGAGTTTCTCTGTTGGCAGCCGAGCATGTGTCAAAGTGGGAAGCGAAGTGAGTGATTGGGTTCACAGTGAAAGTGGGTATGAGACTGAGAAAAGAGCTAAGAGGGTGTTGCGTTTGTATGGAGTGGCGTTTATATGAGATTGAGAAAAGCGCTAAGATGCTGTTGCGTTTGTATGGAGTGGGCGGAAATTTGTCAGAAGTGGTGCAGAGTTTCGCTGTTGGCTGTTCGATATCTATATGAATGGAGTGGTTTGGGAGGTGAACGCGAGTGTGCTTGGTCGTGGCTTTCAGCTGGTGGAAGCGAATGGGTGGAGTTAGCAGTTGAGCCAGTTGCAGTTTGCGGATGATACGACGCTGGTGGCGGATTCAGAGGAAAAGCTATGTAGGCTAGTGTCTGAGTTTGATAATGTGTGAGAGTTGGAAGGTTTGGAGTAAACGTGGGTGAAAGTTAAGAAATGAGATGCTCGAGGACTGTCGATGCGAGCAAAATTTGTGTCCTCCTAAGTAAAGAGTTGTTGGAAGAAGTTCAGTGTTGTAAGTATATGGGCTCCCATGTGGAGAAGACTGAGTT
Organism: Gammarus roeselii; assembly: GCA_016164225.1. NCBI lineage: Eukaryota > Metazoa > Arthropoda > Malacostraca > Amphipoda > Gammaridae > Gammarus > Gammarus roeselii. The sequence goes on along the minus strand of SDVV010009926.1, from coordinate 10,191 downwards.
GATGGAAACTGAGGTGAAGTCGCCAGTGAAGGAGGAATGTAAGATGTTGGGTGCAGGATGTTGGGGATGGAAGCAAAGAGAGGGCTGAATGAGGGTGTCGTTGTCACAACTGTGCTGTACGGAGCTGAGATTTGGATGGTGAGAGCAGAGGAGAGAAGGTTGAATGTTTTCGGGATGGAATGTTCGAGGAGCATGGCTGGAGTGTCGCTGAGAGACAGGTTCACTAACGACGTGGTTCGAATCAGAACGGGGATGGTGAAGAAGTTCGAGGACAGAGTGGATTCGCGTGTTCGGAGATGGTTCGATCATGGAGAGGATGGATGAAGGACGACTGGTGAAAAGGGTGTTGAAAGCAGAGACTAGTGGTCGCAGGCCTAGAGATAGACCGAAGTTTGGGTGGATGGATGGTGTGAAGCAGGCGTTGAAGAGGAAAGACGTGATTGTGGGGTGGCGAGAGAGCGTGCAATGAACAGGCGTGAGTGGGTTGATTTTGACGTTGCTCTGATGTGCTTGCCCGCCCTTGGCATCCCGCTGTCGGGATTGTCGTGGGTGGGGGGGGGGGTCTCGGTCATTATGATGCGGCGGGGGTAGACCAGTGAAAACTGTCGGGCCCTACTGCTGACGACGGATCCTCGGACTGCACTCGTGACCCAAAGTGTATGTTGAGGGGGTACTGGCTGGACCCTTTAGCACAAAAGGGCTAAGTTGTGTGAATTTGAGCGTATGAGGGTGTGAGGTGCGCCGCATCCCCTTTCTGGGGGATGCGGCCTAGTGTCTGTATCTGTATATACTTTCACGTCGATAATGTCACTGCCATCGCACACGAAGATGTGCGAACCTACCAGAATCGATGTTCTTCATGTCCTACGAGAGAGCGTCCGATGACTCTCATTGAGGCTGCGGTGGAAAGGAGGGTCAAATCAAATCCGTTGGGGCGGACGATATCGAACTGTTATATGGACCTCATTTTTTTTAGTACTACCGGTATAGGTTACTACAGCTTTGCGCAGAGGCAGTATCGTAACCAATGACGGAAAACTAACCGAGTTTAAAATAAACATCGCATGCTGTTCTCCGCGTCTAAGCTCCAAAGTTTGCAAGTTTCCAGGGTATAGAGGCTTATTTATTTTGCTGTATCAAAATAAGAGCCGGTCACCGCTCTAAGCCGAATATCGCTCCGAGACTGAATAGCTTCTCGCAAAGGTTAAAATTTTCAACTAAATTGGAAGATAGACTATATCTCTTTATTGATGACCGAGACGGGTCAGGCAGTGGAATTCTGCTGGATTCCCGGGCACGCGGGAATAAGAGGAAACGAACTTGCGGACTCGCTTGTTAACTGGCATCTTCTCACCAAGAACAATTTTTCGCATTACACTACCGGGACTGGTTCCCTATCAATCAATCCCATTTAACAATAACATCCAGATGGGATGAAATGTGGCAACAGAGTGGACAATAAATGCTTTCAGTCAAACACTCAGTCGGAGAACGGGAAACAAAGTTCACCAACAGAAAAGACCAAGTTTTCATCAACCGCTTGTGCACGGGACACACGTGGATAGCTCACAACCACCTGATTGATGTCGACATAGGACCAAACGCGCCACCTGTTGCCACCAAGTGGCTATCAACGTGAAACACTTACTGATGGATTGTAACGCACTCGCGGCAGCCCGACGAGCGTTCCTAGATCCCCCGTGCAACCTACAAAGCCTACCAACGGACCCAACCTACCGTAAAAAGGTCATCGCTTACGGAAAACACACCGGACTATACGAAGCTGTCTAAACCTCAAACAACTGTGCAAATGAGGTGGTCTCTACACCCCATTACGCACAGAAATAACAACACATTTTACGAAGATACGCATTAACTCTCTACTCTCTCGTACGCGCTAGTACGCGAATATGCCACAATTGAAATATGTACAGACTTCATCTTGAGAAAACTAATATTTGCGCATTCGAGGCCGTGCGGACTTACCTGAATCAACGACGGTCGCTCCCTACGGGGGAGCCTATTATGACTCACGTTGAGGCTCTGGTGGAAAGGAAGCCCAAATCAAATCAAAATCACGTTGAGGCTCAAATCAAATCCATCAATTTACCTATGACTGAGGTGAGACTAATTGGACGGTAATTTCCGGGACACTTTTTAAAAATTGGGGTGACGTTGGCCTCTTTTCATTGAGAGGGGCACGGCAGGTGTCAATTGTGCGAGATGGGGTGTACATGTTTGCTAGATGTTCGGCAATTTCGTTCTTAGTCTCTTTCAGTATTCTGCGATGAACTTGGTCTGGACCTGGAGATTTTGTAACTTTTAATTTTTCTGCTCTGATGTGCTTTCCCGCCCTTGGCATCCCGCTGTCGGGATGGTCGTGGGTGGGGGGGGCCCAGCCATTATGACGCGGCGGGGGTAAACCAGTGAAAACTGTGGGCCCTGCTGCTGACGACGGTTCCTCGGTACATTCGGGACCCAGAGTGTAAATTGAGGGGCTACCGGCCGGACCCTTTAGCACAAAAGGGCTAAGTGGTGTGAATGTGAGCGTGTGAGGGTGTGAGGTGCGCCTTGCCGTCGGCCCCCCCCCCCTTTCTGGGGGATGCGGCCTAGTGTCTGTATCTGTATGTAATTTTTCTATATATTTAATAACTTCGGCAGGGGAAAATTTCACTGTGCTGAGGGCTTCGATTTGTCTTTGAGCTAAGATATCCTCAGGATTAGGAATATCCGCATTCCCTAGCATAAATAGAGAACAGAAAAATTGGTTAAGCAGGACACTCATTATAGTTTCGTCAGTTTCTAGCTCACCAATATCATTTTCGAGAGGGCCAATTACAGATCTTGATTTTCTCTGGTTCGATATACAACTGAAATATTGTTTCGGATTAGTTTTGGCGTTGACCGCAATTTCATTTTCGTAATCTTTTTTCTTTCGTTTCTGGTCCGTCTTGAAAATCCGTCTGCTGATTTTGTATTCATTTTTGTCAGCATCGTCGTGTGGGTGCTCTGTTTATTCGAGTGTTTTGCTTTCTTTTGCGACGGAAGGCGCTGCAATTCTCCTTTCCAGTACTTAGATTGATTGACTGCTGTTCGCCTGTTTTTGCGAGGGACATGGTCATTTTCAACATTTTGAAGTGCGCTCATTAAATTGCTTAGCGATTGATTGACATCTTGTCCGAGGGTTATATTTGCTGACGCCATTGCCTCTCTTAAGTTATCAAAGTTAGCTAATCTAAAGTTAGGGACTTTTTTGCAGTTGATAGACGTTTCCAACTCGAGTTCAATCACAAAACGGATATAGTTGTGGTCGCTTGCACTAAATATACGATCAAGAATATTGCTATCTCTTGTTGGTGTCTTTACCATTTGGGTCATTAACTTATCGTCAGCAAAATCAATCAGTCAATCGATGTCGGGAATATTGTTTTGTGGTCTGACCACATTGACGATGGTGTTGTAAAGATCGATATCATCTGCGACAATGCTCTTAGGAGGTCGCTAAACTAGTGTGATTTGACACTTTGTATGTTTAAAGACTACTTGAATTGAAACCATGTCGTGTCTGCTGCTCTGAATAGCGACTTCTATTATTTGTAGAGTGTTTTTACGAGAAACAATACTCCTCCACCCTCACGGCCTAATCTATCTTTGTGAAATAGGGAAAAACTCGGGAGAGTGAATTCGCCCCGATAATTTCTGGTGCTCGATTTCATCCACGATTCTGTGATGGCTATTATGTCAATCTCATCGTTAATGGCGAGGATTCTCAATTCGTCGATTTTGTCTCGGAGACTTCTAGCGTTTACATAGTAACATTTGAGTATTTTGGCTCGAAATCCTGCCTGAAACTCTTCGGTTGTTGTCGGGGGCTGCTGTGTTATTTTGATGGACTCTTTTAGTAGTGGTGAATCTGTTTTTGTTGGCTGTTCCTCTATCGTTACTGCAGGGTCCGTGATAGCTACTTGCTTGGGCGGCGGCCGTTGATTCATTCCGTTTGGCAGTAATGGCTGAGTCATGTGTTGGGCGTCGAGAATGTTTTTATTTAATTTCGGTGACGAGGCCAGCACCGATATTCTGATGGATGCTTTCGAGGGTATTAAGTCCAGACGTGTTTATGCGTGCCTTGTTGGTGATTCTATCGAATTCGTAGTTTTTGATGTTCATCATCGTTTCCCAATTGTCTACGGCGGGAAGCATCACAATACAGGCATTGTCTGTGGTGGGTAGCATCAAAATACAGGCTTTGTCTACGGCGGGTAGCATCACAATACAGGCATTGTCTACGGTGGGTAGCATCACAATCAGGGTTGGTGATTTTTGTAATCATTTTGAATAAATAAATAAAAATCCTTAAATATATAAAACGTTTTTTTTATTTATTTATTTTCATTTCTTTGATTTATATGTTGTTTTTTGTTCTGTTTTGATGTTTCATGATTTTAGTCCTACAACATTCTGATTGCAACTATAAGTAAAGTAATCATAGCAATATGACTAATGTCCATAGCTGATAAGGAACCTGAAAATAAACTAGGTCTTGTTATGTTGCTGTTGTTCTTGTTTCGAAATTTAAAGTTTATATCAAAAAGTATTTGAGATATAGGACTAAACTCAGATCAGTGGAAAGAGGAGACGGAATGAATCAACCTAGTGTACATTATTATTAAATTTTTTCTTGTATTTTCCCCGATTTATTCAGAAATTATGTAAAAATGGATTTTCAAACGGGCCAGCCGATTTTGCTGTACAGTACACCGATCGATCGAGGCCAACTAGTAGAGTTCAGCCGCATTGTGTTTTCATCAAAGTTTTGCTGCATCTCCTTCCTGGTGTTCCATCCCATCATATCGATGAAGTTAGTTTGACTAGATTGTATAGACCCCGGACCTCAAATGTATGAAGTTTTTTCAAATTTCCTATTTTTTGATTTTTGGCTATTTTTTGAAGTGTGGTAATCGTGCCTACAAAAAGAAGCCATTCCTGTCACTCCTGCCTCACTTGCCATGCAGGGTGGTAGACCTTGTGAATCTACAATGAGCAGTTACCCTCTGATACAATGAATACTGAGGGCATGCTACACAAACAACATACAACAGTTAGGAAGATATGCATACACACTACTATAGTGTCCCATTTAGCCAATTAATGTATAGACATACAGCCGTTTCCCCCTAGTTAGGGGGTGGCTAAGTTAGGCAGACACAGAGGGGGCAGGCGCCCAATCTCCCCGCCGCACACCGTCGTGTCCCTGCCGAGGCTCGAACTCGCGACATGCAGCACCTGAGGCTGAAACTGCAGTCGGATACGCTAACCACTCAGCCACGGCAGCAATTAATAATACATTTATTATATTATAAGGTTCGACTTTCTGATCTCTGATCCTATCGCCCCAATGATCCAATTACTTACTAAATTTTGAGTAATGACGCATGAAGAATAAAAATAAATAATTAGCTCTACCAAATTTAGGCATTTTGTGTTTATTTCATATTCAAGCACCTACCTGTAAAATGTAAGCCTATTTAAGCATCTTGTTGACTTGCAATGTCTAGAAAAGAGCACAGAATCTAAAAAAAATCGACACTGTAAAAAAAAAATGAAATCGGATACATCAAATAAAATCATTGGTTTTCACACACAAAAAAAACATTGATTTAATCACTTGATTTTCATTTGATTTAATCAGTGCTAACCTTGTTCACAGAGCAGACATTGTCTGCGGTGTGTAGCATCACAATACAGGCATTGTCTGTGGCGGGTAACATCACAATACAGGCATTGTCTGTGGTGGGTAGCATCACAATACAGGCACTGTCCACGGCGGCTAGCATCACAATACAGGCCAGGCATTGTCTTGGTGTGTGGCAGGCACCCCATCATGAGATCTTTTATGCCAATGAATATATGCATTTCCATTGCTTTTTACTAAAGTAGAGCTCTGCACAGAATCCGCCAATACCTGGGATCGCTAGGGAGCTCTGCACAGCATTCGCCAATTCCTGGGATCACTAGGAAGCTCTGCACAGTATCCGCCAATACCTGGGATCACTAGTGAGCTCTGCAGAGTATCTGCCAATACCTGGGATCACTAGGGAGCTCTGCACAGTATCCGCCAGTACCTGGGATCACTAGGGAGCTCTGCACAATATCCGCCAGTACCTGGGATCACTAGGGAGCTCTGCCTAGTATCCGTCAATACCTGGGATCACTAGGGTGGATACTGAAGGACGGGATTATATCAGTTTCAATTGTTTTCCATCTGCACTACGATAGGTGATCTTGTTTACAGTCCTGCTTATCAGCACAGTTAGTCATGTGGATGGCAATACTGTCAGAACACTTACTGTTATCATGGTGCACTAAAAGGACGAGCAGTGAAATAGAGGCAGGGGAGAATTGATTGACATGCATGTCATCACGTTGACAACAATACTAGCTATCCATAGTAGAGCGACCATCCAATAATAGGCAGCAGAATTTATGCAAAAGAGTGGATCCCGATCTAGTTGGAAATATTCCTCCGGAACCGTTTAAATTGTATTCTACTAGACTCTGTCTTGTTTTGCGTCTAGCTTGTGCAGCTGTTCCCTTCGTCTTCTAACCTCCTGCGCCATGGCAAATTCATGTCCCGGCTCACCGCCCAAACTGAAAGTAGTTGCCACTGTTTTGTATAGGGTTGTGCAACTGTAGCGCGGTGCAATTTAACTACTAAGACGGTGTAACCCTTGCCCTCAGACGAGATGGTGGCAAATACATTCCATGCTGTGTAACAAATATTCCAGTCGAGGTGAAAAGAAAATATGAAAGCTTTTTCACTGTGGTTACTAAGACGTAGTCCGGAGATCTCGACTTGACGGTTTGCCCAATGATTGTAGATTGTCTTGATGCTTTCGCTTGAAACTAATCACTTTTGTTTCCACATCTAAATTTTAATAAATCCCTAATTACTCTCAATTTCAAACGCGTGGTTAAAGTGAAAGCAGCCTGCAAGACGGCAGTTGTTACTTGCTTGCATTACTCGTCTCCACAGTTTGAAGTGACGAGCAATCCACAGCCTGCAAGACCGCAGTTGTTACTTGCTTGCATTACTCGTCTCCACAGTCTGAAGTGACGAGCAATCCACAGCCTGCAAGACCGCAGTTGTTACTTGCTTGCATTAATCGTCTCCACAGTTTGGCCTTTTGGGACACCCTTGAAACGCTTTGGGACCTTCTTGAGAAACTGTGGGACTCTCTTGAGGCCCCTCTAAATCCTGGAACCTCTGCTTCCCCCTCACAACGCTGTGAAACCCATACACAGAGGAATGTATATATATATGGAGTGCTTGAGTAGAAAAATTAGTTATTGCAGTCCACAGCATTGCTGACGCAGAGGAGAAGAGCAGCGTCGAGGCTGGTCGAGGTGCGTCAAAATCAGTCGAAACATGTTGAGGCAAGTGGAGTTGGGTGCGACGAGCCGAGACTGGCCGAAATGATGCGAGACAAGCCGAGATGATCTGAGACGAGGAAACCCGGGGAGCCTGGGGGACTTGGGTTACCCTACGGGGCTCATCGGGCTCTGTTGGGACCCAAGGGACCTCTGCCCCTCCACACCGCTCTTACCCTAAAATGCTTGAGTAGAAAAATTAGTTATTACAGTAAACAGGATTACCGGCGCAGAGAGGGAGATCCGCTTCAAGGCTGGTCGAGATCACTCGAAACATGTCGAGTTGGGCGCGACGAGTCGCGACAAGCCCAGATGAGCTGAGACGAGGTGACCCGAGGGACCCGGAGAACTTGGGTTACCCTCCGCGACCCATCGGGCTCTTTTGGGACCTGAGGGACCTCTGCCCCCCCACCCTATCCCCCTAAATAATAAGTGTGATGTCAATAATCTGAGCAGTTTTTCAGCCCATGATGAACCTGCCCTTTCTTCTTCGCGATCCACAATTTTGTCATCTTGAATAATGCTACTGTATTTCTGCGGAAGTTCCTGTAAGTGTTTTTTTAATATAAGTCAAGTGTTTTTTCAGTCTGTGCTCGTTCGCGCATGCACGGACCATATGTACTTTCTGCGGGTGACCTGGACCGCGTAGCTATAAACCTTGTGATGCGTTGCGGTTAAAGTTGATCTGATCCGTGAAGCCGTAAACTTGGTACCAATTTCGACTATACCTTCAGTGCACACTGGCGTTCGCATATGTTACTCCTGGAGTTCTGGGTGGTTTGAGGCGGGGGTTCGTTTCGTCTGAGTCTTTAGCTTAACTACATGAATAAATAAATAGTTCCGTAATCGTAAACATTGTGTTGCGTTGCTGGCGGAGCTGCCTTTGTTCGTGTAGCGTAAACCTTGTACCAGTCTTGATGATGCTACCTGTGCGCACTAACTTGCGTACATATATTACTCATGAAGTTCTAAATAATCGAAAGCGGAGATCCGTTTCGTTTAAGCGGGTTTCTTGTGCGCACCAGCGTGCGTCTGACACGACTGAGATTTTCAAGTTCTAACTTTGACAACGTTGTTTTTCTCGCACACAGTCGAGTGCGAGCCTACTGGAATCCCTGTTAGTTGAGCCCAACGGGGAAGCCTATTATGACTCGCGTTGAGGCTCTGGTGAAAATGAGGTTTAAATCTAATCAAATCCACTGACTGAAGTGACGAGCAAGCCACAGCCTGCGAGACTGCAGCCGTATGCTGTACCAATTTCACTACACTGAGTAGACGATGTATTTGTTTCTTAAGAACTTTTTTTTTTCGATTCCAATGCATTGTTCTCTTACGCCATGCTCTTTCAACTTTTCATGGGGCCACCGTTTTCTGAGAGAATGTTGGAGGAGGCGTCTGCTCGTAGGGTCGCCGTATTATTTGAGTACGTGGTAGGAGGTGTTTGTTTATAGGGCCGCCGTTTTGTTCGAGCATGTGGTAGGAGGTGTTTGTTTATAGGGCCGCCGTTTTGTTCGAGTATGTGATAGGAGGTGTTTGTTTATAGGGCCACCGTTTTATTCAAGCGTGTGGTAGGAGGTGTTTGTTTAAAGGGCCGCTGTTTTATTCGAGCATGTGGTGGGAGGTGTTTGTTTATAGGGCCGCCGTTTTATTCGAGCGTGTGGTAGAAGGCGGTTGTTTATAGGGCCGCCGTTTTATTCGAGCGTGTGGTAGAAGGTGTTTGTTTATAGGGCTTTCGTTGTATTCGAGCGTGTGGTAGGAGGCGTTTGTTTATAGGGCCGTCGTTTTATTCGAGCGTTTGGTATGAGGTGTTTGTTTATAGGGCCGCTGTTTTATTCGAGCGTGTGGTAGGTGTTTGTTTATAGGGCCGCTGTTTGTTTATAGGGACCCAACATGCTTTGACTACATTTCCCACTTCAAACGTTATATCACACCCAACACGCTTAGACAACATTTTCAATTTGGACTCGTGATCACACACAACACGCTCAGACAACATCTTCCCCTCCGAACTCGCGCGAACAAACTCCATACCTTAGTTATGAAATAATGAAGTTATTCTAATTACCTGCGTGCCCTGCGGGGGAGCCTACGATGACTCGCGTTGAGGCTCTGGTGGAAACGAGGCTCAAATCTAATGACTCTATTAGTACTGCTATTACTATTTTGATATTTTCATTGTAATTATTTGTTCAGTCCTGAATTAGTTGGTATAAGATAGTGTAAAATTGTCCTGAGTAGTATGCTTGAAGAACCTTGCTATGACGTCCTGTTTATTTGCATTTTCTCTTACTACAACATCTTGTACGGATCTCCAAGACCCTTCCGCACCTTCGCTTGCTTACACCCTCACTACTGCATCTCTTCAGCTCACTTTTTGTACAGATCTCACAAGGCTGCAAACCTCTCCATCGCACCCTCGCCTCCCCCCCCTTCAGGCGCGCATATTTTCTCCTTGCCACCTGCGCTGTTTGTCGCACCCTCGCCTCCCCCGCCCCCCCCTACAGGCGCGCTTATTTTCTCCTTGCCATCTGCGCTGTATGTCGCACCCTCGCCTCCACCCCCTTCAGGCGCGCATATTTTTTCATTGCCACCGGCGCTGTACGTCGCACCCTCGCCTCCACCCTCTCTTCAGGCGTGTATGTTTTCTCTCCTTGCCCCCTGCGCTGTACGTCGCACCCTCGCTTTCCCCCCCTTCTGGCGCGCATATTTTCTCCTTGCCACCTGCGCTGTACGTCGCACCCTTGCCTCCAACCCCCACCTTCA
>SDVV010009924.1:0-16479 GCA_016164225.1 Gammarus roeselii | reverse complement strand
TATTTATATTTATAAAGATATATGGCATTTCTTATCCATGACGAGTTTCGCTGTCGTGAGCTCGTAAGATGGACGTCTCAAAAGTATAAAAAAATTCCATTAACAAAATCAGGAATACTAGATCTTAAGAATGTTCCTGAATTATCTTATGTACGAGAGGGTCAGGGCAAAAACTAATTTTGAAAAAAGAAACGTTCAGATGAACAAAATCGAATGCTCCTAGAGCTGATCATGAATTATACAGTAAGCAAACTATCGATCTATAGTACAAAATAGTTATGTATACACTGTAGATGGGATGGGTTGGAGGAAAGAATGCTCATGATAACATCGGTGAAGCTGTCGGTCTGATGAAGTTGCTCATTGTGATGCCTAGCAAGTGGCCGTATCAAGCGTCATTCTATATCCATTCGTCTACTACCCTGCGCGAATATTGGATTCACCACTGATGTCAACGCCGCTGGACCTCTCGAGGAGCTTCTGCATCTGATCATCGCACTCAAGTCAGAAGACAACATCTTCTCATTTGGTACCTGTCAAAGTGAATTCGCGACCTGATGACACTGTTCTACGTGGAACGATACACTGCTTCCCAACCCTCCTGTGTACGTCCTCTTTATTCGTCTCAGCGTTCGAACTCTGACTTTAGATCGTCTTTCACATCAATGGGTCCTCATGGGTCCTCATGGGTCCTCATTTTCTCCCAAACCGGCATCCGGACATAACCACCCACAACAACAATGTCAGCCTCTATGTCATCCTCGACATTCAACAACGCATCAAAATACTCGGCCCACCTCTTCCGTACATCACCACTTTCCAACAACAACTGGCTGTTTTCATCTTTCACCACTTCCTTCTTTCCGGTCTCTCCCTTCCTCACATTTCTCTCCCTCTTCACCTCTTTCCAAAATATTTTATTGTTTGCCTCAAAATTCTGGCACAACCGTCTGCTCCACCTGGCATCAGCGTTCCTTTCGGCTCTCCTCACCAACTGCTTCACCTCGTTTCTCCTTTATTTCTAGCTTTCATGGGCCACCACCGACTTCATCTGCAACCACTTCTCTTTTCCGTACCAACCGCCAGTTTGACCTCCTCGTTCCACCAGTCGCAACCTTTCTTTCTGCACCCTCCCACACGGCGCGCACCACACACCTTCATCGCACATCTCAGCAACGCATCCCCAAATGTCTCATATTTGTCTTCCATATCTCTCTGGTCCTGCCCTCTCACGTTCTTTCCTCAACGCCTGCTGGAACTCCTTGGCTCTACTTCTCACATTCAGTCCACTCACTTTCACTACTTCTCTTCATCTTCCCACTCGTTTGTTGCCCCTCCACTTCTGCTCCACTCTTAATCTTCCTTTCACCAGCAAATGGTCAGATAATCCTCCAACCTCCCCTCTCAACACCCGCACATCCAACAGCCTTCCCACCACTCTCCTCGATATCAGCAGAAAATCCATCAACGCTTTCTCCACTACTGCACCACGGGCCATCCGTACCCATGTGTACTTGTGGATACTTCGCTTCTTGAACGCGCTATTCCCGACCAACAACTCGTGCTCCATACACAGACCAATCAGGTTTTCTCCTCTGTCATTTCTCCCAGGAATGCCATACCTTCCTATCACATTATCCACTACGACATCTCCGACTCTCGCATTAAGGTCACCCAATACAAGTACATTGAAATGACCTCCAAAACCCTCAATACACTCACTAGGGTCAGTCCAGAATTGCTAACTTTCCTCTTCACTCCTCTCACCGCCAGGTCCGTAAGCACTCACATATGTCCATCTTTCTTCGCCTAACTTAACTTTCACCCACATCAATCTTGAGGACACCTCCTTCCATTCGGTAGAGCTACGAGCCAACCGATCACTCAATATCAGGACCACACTTTCTCGTGCCCAACCTTCTTCCACACCAGACTTTTTTACACTCACCACACCAAACTTACTTTTGCCCTTACCTCTCAAGTTCGTCTCACTCAGCGCCAACACATCAAACTTCCTCCTCACAAACATCTCACCAATATCTCTCCTCCATACCTCATTCGTACTACAGCCACGCACATTCAGCGACCCTAACAGTATGGTTCGGAGACGCGTGAGCCTCTCCTTCCCACGCTTGTTTCGCTGTCTCTGAGGAAATGTTACACAGAGAACGGGATTCCTAGTCCCTTCGCTCCAACCCTTTTAGTCGCCTTTTAGGACACGCAGGGGTTACGGTAGCACGATTCTACTCCCGGCTAAGGAGCGTTCTTTAGTCACCTTCTACGACACGCTGTGGATACGGTAGCAAGATTCTGAACGCCCCGGCTACAAGGCGGGGAACATCAGGCCCGTATGATTTGGCCAGCTCATATTGAGCCATGTAGCCGGGGTTTGGAATTCTGTTACCGCAACACCTGCATGTCGTAAGAGGCGACTAATAAGGGGCGAGGCGAGAAAGCTAGGAATCCCCTCCTCTGTAAAATTTCTTTCTAAGACGGCAAGACGAACGGGGAGAAGAGAGGCTCACTCCTCTTCGTACCCTATGGTTAGGGTCGCTAAATATGCGTGGTTGTAGTACAAATGAAGCGAAGAGGCGAGAGATTGGTGATTTCTCTGTGAGGAGGAAGATAGATGTGTTGGCACTAAGTGAGATTGAGTTGAAGTGTAGGGGCAAATAGGAGTTTGATTGGCAAGTGGAAGCAAGTCAGACGTGGATGAAGGTTGGACACGAGAAGGTGTGGTGTTGCTATTAAGTGATCGACTGGTTGGTAGCGTTACTGAGTGGAAAGTGGTGTCCTCAAGATTGATGTGGGTGAAATAAAAGTTTGTCGTAGATAAGTGGGTATTTGTGAGTGATTACGGACCTGGTAGCGAGAGGAGTGAGGAGGAGAGGGAGCAATTTTGGACAAACCTGATAGAGTGTACTGAGAGTTTTAGAAGTCAATTCGATGTAGTTGTACTGGGCGACCTTGATACGAGAGTGGGAGATGCAGTAGTGGATATGGTGATATGGAGGTATGACGTTCCTGGTTGAAATGAAAGTGAAGAAAACCTCATAGGCTTATGCATGAAGCAGGAGCTGGTAATCACAAACAGCCTGTTCAAGAAGCGAGATATCCACAAGTACCCATGGGTAAGGATGGCCGATGTTGAAATGTCGGAGAAAGCGGTGTGCGGGTGTTGAGAGGAGAGGGCGGTGGAGTGTCAGACCAACTGCTGGTGGAAAGAAGATTGGGAGTGAAGCTTGGGTGGAAAGGGAACAGAAGAGTGGGAGGATGAAAAGAGGTTGTGAAAGTGAGTGAGCGAAATGAGAAAAGCAGAGCGGAGGAGTTCAAGCGGGCGTTGAGGAAGGATTTTGACAACGTGAGAGGGCAGAACCTGCAAGATGTGGAGGAAGAATGGAAGACGTTCAGAGATGCCATGTTGAGATGTTCGAAAAATGTGTGTGGTGTGCTTCGTGTGGGCGGGGGCAGACGGAAGGGCTGCGAGTGGTGGCACGAGGAAGTCAAACTGAAAGTTGTTGCAAGCGATTTCGGTGGTGGCATATGACACCTATAAGGAGTAGAGGAAGGAGGTAAAGCGAGTGGCGAGGAGAACCATATAGGGCGCTGATGCCAGGTGGGGCAATCGGTTGTTCCAGATTTTTGAGGAGAACAAAAAGATATTCTGGAAAGAGATTAAGAGGTTGTGAAAAGGGAGTGACCGGAAAGGAGGAGGAGGTGAAAGATGAGAATGGCCAGTTGTTGACGGAAAGTGGTGATTGTGCAATTTGAGAGGAACAATGTAGCTTCAGGAGCGGTAGAGGGTGTGCCGATCAGTTTTTTGAAGGATGTGTTCTGGGCCTTCGTGGATCTGGAAAAGGCATACGACAGGATTGACTGGGAAGCGCTGTGGAGAGTGTTGCGTTTGTATGGAGTGGGCGGAAAGCTGTTGAAAGCGGTGCAGAGTTTCTATGATGGCAGCCGAGCATGTGTCAGAGTGGGAAGCAAGGTGAGTGGATGGTTCACAGTGACAGTGGGTCTGAGACAAGGCTGCGTGATGTCTCCTTTGCTGTTCAATCTCGTTATGGATGGAGTGGTCAGGGAGGTGAACGCGAGTGTGCTGGGTCGTGGCTTGGAGCTGTTGGATGTAAATGGTCGGAGTTGGCAGTTGAGCCAGTTGCTGTTTGCGGATGATACGGCGCTGGTGGCGAATTCAGAGGAGAAGCTATGAAAGCTGGTGTCTGAATTTTGTAGAGTGTGTGAGAGAGGAGGGAGCTTCGATTGAACGTGGGTAAGAGTAAAGTAATGAGATGGTCGAGAACTGCCGATGCGAGCAGTAGTAGCGTCCTTCTGAATGAAGAGTTGTTGGAAGAAGTTCAGCGATTTAAGTGTCTCGGCTCCCATGTGGATAAGACTGAACTAGTGGAAACTGAGGTGAAGTCGTGAGTGAAAGAGGGATGTAAAATGTTGGGTGCACTGACGAGTGTAATGAGCTGCAGGACGTTGAGGATGGAAGCAATTATGCTGTAAGGAGCTGAGACTTGGGGGGTGAGAGCAGAGGAGAAAAGAAGGGTGAATGTTTTCGAAATGAAATGTTCTAGGAGCATGGCTGTAGTGTCGCTAAGAGACAGGTTTACTAACGACATGGTTCAAATCAGAACGGGGATGGAGAAGAAGTTATAGGACAGAGTTGATTCGCATGTTCTGAGATGGTTCTGGCACGTGGTGAGGACGTATAAGAGGAGATTGGTGAAAAGGGTGTGGAAGGCAGAGGCGAGAGGCAGAGGCGAGAGGCTTAGAGGAGGACCGAGGTTTGGGTGGATGGATGGTGTGAAGCAGGCGTAAGGAAGGAGAGACCTGAGTGTTCAGGTTGCGAGAGAGTGTGCACTGGATAGGCGGGAGTGGAGAATACTTGTGAACGGATGGGTCTTGAACTCTGCCCTGATGTGCGTTCCCGCCCTAGGCACATCGTTGAGAGACGAGATGGTCGTGGCTGGAGGATGACCCGGCCATCATGACGCAGCAGGGGTACACCAGTCACACTGTCGGGCCCTGCTGCCGACACTGACCTCGAACCGCCTTCATGACCCGGAGGGCGTGTTGCGGGGTTTCCGACCGGACCCTTTTGCGCAAAAGGGCTAAGGAGTGCCAATGTGAGTGAATGAGAGTGTGAGGTACGCCTAGTCATCGGGCACCCCCTTTGCTGGGCGATTTCGGCCCAGTGTCTGTATCTATATCTGTATATAAAGCGACATTGTAACTAGCATCAAAAGTGAATGATATACGAATATTGGGGGAACAATACAATTTGGATTTGACATTCAGCGAGGAATATGTTTTATAAATTCAAAAGCATGAACGAGACTCGTTTCAATTCATTCATATTATTTTGAAAAATTTAGTCCTAACTGTAATTTATTAAAGGTCATGATAGTAGTTCTGACTTTGCAAGAATCATGATTGTAAAATCAAAATACCATTGATAAGTTTTTACAGTGAGTCAGAATCAACGGACTTTTGTTCTGTTATCCGAACCGAACCAACACCTGCCCTTCCATTTCCCCTATTGTCATCAAAACATTCCAAATAATCACCACAAACGCAATGCCGGGCGTCGAAGTGTTGAAGTGTTCAACAAAAGTTTGATTGTTTTATGTAATCAATATTCACCGAACTCATGAAACAACTTCACGTCAGCAAGGAAGCGAGAAATCGAGACCTCTGCTATTTTTTTTTCGTGTGATACAAGAAACAGCTCGTAGGAAATGATGAAACCAAAATGTTTTCAATAAATGCATTAGCACGCTAAGATAAAATACGCAGTTATTACGTCCAATTATATATTGTAAATTATGCTGTTTTTTCACGATGCGAATCCGAATAAGTTATTTCTCCTCTTCTGTGCCCTCAAGATTGCTAATTTTATAGCTGTTTGGCTCAAGTAGCGGACAAAGATTCTACTGCCTTCCATATATTACATAATAGAGTCAATTAGTAGATATTTTCTGACTATAATAGAGTAAATTTGTTTCAGTATTCACAACGTTTGAAATCAAGTACGGAACGCATCACAACTTGGGGTATCATTTACCGTTTTTATGTGCTGTCTTGACCTCATAAACTGCTGTAAATGGTCTCAAACGGCCAAATTGAGTGGACAGTATCTTTGGGGGAGTATGTTTCTGATCCATCACGCCGTTGGATAGGAAACTGACCGCATATTTAGATCTTGTCTCGAAAACCAAATATAGACTAGAAGAGGCACCGGTGCCGCTATTGGTATTACTTCTTCGTCTGCACCGAAAGTGGTACAACTGTAACTTTTTAAACGGTTTTTCGTATTAACCTAAAATATTCATCTTCAGTCTCGTTATTCTGTACAGACCGGATTAGGTTCGATCTGTTAAAAATCTACTCCTAAATCAAGTGCACAATGTTGTACAATTACCTTCACACGACGTTAAATGAAGTTTTCTTCCATAATATGTTTGAAGTTTATTGACGATGATGTCAAACACAAACTAATCTGTGTAACGTTTGGGAAATTATTCCTACTGAAGAACACACTCTATAAAATGCACGTTACGAGTTGTACTAGCAGCAGTGACTCCGACCCACATCCCGTCCCGCCCGCCTGACTCCGGCCCACGCCCCTCCACCGCTAGTTAAGCCCTATCTTCTTCCTTCACTTGCGTTGCGCGGGCATTATGTCTACTTCTGCATTACTTCAAGTTCCTCTTCATACGTTGGTAGCTTGGGGCACTTACTTTCATTCAATTTGGATATGTTAACTTCTATTTCCAATAATTACCTTGGCTACCCATTAAGTGGTCTTCACTTCCTATGTGTTTGCAGAATCCCGTGTCATTCATTGAGCAAAATTAAATAAGTGTATCACATTACTAACAAGTATTAAGCTTGTCAGTGACATTTTATTTTGTGCATACTGGATTTCGTTCCTAATTGAAGGCTGGGGTCACATATCTGTTATTATTACATTTTTTTTTTAATGTGCGAGTGTTGAAAAGGTAGGAAAAAAATTGAATGATAATATGGTAAAAGAAAATTGTATGGAAACATACAAGAACGCAGTAATATTATTGACCTCATTCTGCGATCCACCCACGCATAACTCACTTGAAGAAAATTCTGTTCCTGATTTATGAACTGCACCACAAAACATTGAATTAAATTTTCTAATTATTAGTCTGGCATAGCTTGAGCATATTACAATATGATAAAGTAATGTTAAAGCAGCCGCAAAATGCAAAGAAGCGTCGGAAGCAGCACAAATTTAGGAGTTATGGTTTGCGGAAAGATCGCTTTGTATATTTTGCTGTTGATAGGTGTCTAACATTTACAATAAGGGCGAATTCTTTTTGTATCGCAGTGAAAAGCCGACGTTCAAAATGTGGTCCCTTAACTCGCACCTAATGTGGTCCATTACTCGCACCTAATACTAACAGAAAACATGGCAATATCATTTCAGAAGGATGCAGTAAAAATAACCACTCAAATGTGTCGGATAAATCAATAGAAAAACCTAGAAATTTCATAATTATAATCTATCTATGATGCAGGTCAGATTCCATGGCTCTCATTAGATAGTTCAGTCTAGAGATGTGTGGATTGTAGATGGGATTAATGGCATGCCAACACCAACCTGTTGTGGGTCAGCATCACTCTAATCCAATCTGTTTCCATACTAAAAATAGAGTGCGCATGCCTCTCCAGCTATTGACCGAACGAACTGATTAGAGATAATCAAAATTGAAGGAATTTTGAAGTACATAATATTTTATTTCTTCCGATGTGAAAAGTGGAAAGATTAATTTATGAGCAATAATTCAGAATATCGAGTTTCTCTGGGAGCACTGTTATTCAAAGCGATAATACTGCCATCGAAACGAACTAAAATGTTTTTTCCTTCAAAAATATACTTCTGGATATGAGATCAAGATTTTACACTGCTAATTCAAGTAACCGCCCATAGTGTGGAATATATTTTCCTTACTCTTCCGAACACGTAATAATGTGCGTCCATTCAGCACTATGCACGAGATTTTTTTTATAGAAAAATCCGATAGGAGCATGAGCCATGTATCAACAGGAGCTGATTTCTTTGTATAGTTCAGCAATTGTTCCATGGATTTATGTTCTTGGGGGGATTTTCAGGCCACAAAAGTGAGGCCCAGGAGTGAGCTACTCTCAATAATCTCCTCCCCAACCCCTGTACTGATAAACGGCAATGCCTGCAGAACTGTGCAGTGTCGATGATGAAATCCTTTTTTTTTTTTTCCACAAAAAATATATATACATAAATGGACAATTCAATGCGTATAAATTTGTTAATAATGGTGTTCGACAAGTGTGGATTCGTACAATCCAAAAAATGCCTGTTTTTCTTCTTATATCCAATTAAGACTATTTATAGAGCATCAGCCGATTCTTTCACACGGTGGATACATTCCAGTAATTAATAGTGGCCAGGAAAAATATATGACATTGCATGACGTGAGTTTCCTTTTGTATAAAAAAATGTATGTCAATACAAACATAAATAACCACGTCGAGAGTGTCATCCCTACATTTTCTTGCTCCCTCTCACATTTAATGAATTTACGAATGAAAAATGTTATTATCAATAAAATAAACTTTGAATGCCAACAAGATCATAACTTCAGTTCTTTGATATTGTGAAGACTGACTGTGATCGTCGAATTGAGGTTGGCATCAAATAAAGTTTCTTTGTAGCTGATTCTGTTGAAATATAATTTTTGTTTTAGAAGCTCCAGATTTTTTTTTTCATGTATAGAACGTTCAGCCAACACACCATTATTCCGCATGGTCTATGCGTACATTCGTATTCCACGGCCTTGATCATTGATGGTTTCATGCGCTCTCAAGCATTGGTATATCATACATACTTGGATACTTACTTGCAGTTTCCTTGCTGTTGCGGCCGGTCACAGCGTAGCTGCACCTCACCCAGAGCTGAGGAGACACTCTTTACTCGTGCAGCGGCATCAGCATTTGCATGTTGCTGCCACATTAGCCAGTCAGATCCCGGCTTAGCGACGCGGTTGAGTTTAGGGAGTTGTCCCCAGAGTGGAATTTGTTTCATTGATTTGTGGTATATCTGGAACAGGGCCGAGTACCTCTTCAATCTAACTTATTTCTAGTGACATTCGATTGAATAACTGAGGAACCCGACAAGTGAAGCTGGTAATAGCAACCGTTAGCTTCGTCAGGCATCAAGTTGGTTGCCAATCTTTGCCTGCTTTCTCGTTATCACTTCTGTTACAATATTTTCTTTGACATTGAACGTGTAGCATTCCAGAGGTTTCCATACTTTTAGGACCATGAATCTTTCAAAGCGCTTTTCTTATAATTGGGTATTGGCTCGAGGCGCTCAATCTATCATAATAGTCCATTTCCATTTCCTACATCCTTTTTTTATATAATCTGCTTGGCACTGCTGCAGATGTATCTAGATACATCCGTTTATGTTGGATACAAAGAGGAGAACAATAGTCAATAACCGGTTGTATTAATTGTTTTGTAAGAGTCAACATTGACTTTCTAGCTCTCGATAGAAACGTTTGAATGGCCCGGGAACACAGCCTCCTGCAACTATCTACAACCATTCATTTCCATGGCTAATGGGCCGCTGTGGAGTGTATTTCAATATTCATGCCGAATATGTATTGCATCAAGTTATCATGACCGAAAGAACTAATTATTGTTCAGTGAGCACCAATTGACGTTTCGCGATGACAAAAATGTTGAGTTATTTACACACGTCCCATCTATCACTAGTGAACGCATAATAATATATCATCTCATAAAAGGCATCATTAGGCCAAAATTTATTCTGTATATTCTACATTGATTGGAATCAAAATAATTTATTTTAAAACTTCATTTTCATTACCTAACAGTCAGGAAACCATCATGTATCCATTATATAGGCAAATAAATTATCACGGTATTACACCGAACAGCTCTATTTTTAGGCCTGTTGATTGTTTAATAAATGTGTTCCGCTGTTTCATAAATTGTCCGTCTGTTAGTTCGGAATAAAGTTTGTCTAAAGTAACCGAATATAAGGCGGGCGTAGATCTGTTAGTGAGATTGTTTTATGGTATCGAAGATGTGTTGGAAAAAAGTAACATATTTTTTACAAACATCTGAAGTTAGATGAGAGATATTCTGAACTGTTTCATCTTGGACTTATCGTCTAAAAGTTATGCGACATCATTCAATCTCAAATGTTCGAAGGTGTATTGAACAACTGTTATATATGATAGTTTACCAACTACCCCCCTTAGCACCCGTTCGCAGCTCCTCCTCATATATTAATTATGATCATTTATGCCCACTCCTCAACGAGCAGGCGTCGAGTTGATTAAATGCCTCACTGAATTACTGTATTCTGGTATTCATAACAGCTAGAGGGTCCTTGTGAGCCTGAAATTAAGAGTAGGCTACATAGAACAGCTCTGATTTGGCCATGGCAATTAACTTGAACAGAACTGCAGGAGTGAGATACTTGCGTTGAATTTCATTCGATCGATAACACTTGTATTAACTGAATTGGTTATTTGTAGACGAATATCACTATAAACACACAATCATTGATTCTTAATAAAATCGTATGAACCAATAAGCTAGGAGCAAATATATAATACATCTAACATGTAAAATATATTACGTCTTTCCTAACCTGTTTTCAGATATCTACCGACAAAGCTTCACTCTCCAGTCAAAGAGCAGAGACAAATTCTCATAATCGAATAATCCTTCTCTAGTTAATATCGTCGAATCGAATTGGCGTATATTTAATGTTATGGCTTCGAGCGCACCACACATATTTGTTTTAATATTCCGTGTCTAATAGCAAAGGGATTAACTACAAATGTATAATTTGTAAAATGACACTCCAAAATAAGCAATACTTCCAATTGCATTCCTCACATCACAAATTAAGGCGATGAATACATCCCAGTTAAATAAATAAACGTCACGGATGATTGTGCAGTAGATATGCCATACACAATGGAGTGGTCGCTTGTTTAGCGACTAAATCCTTCAAGTCAAGCATTGTTGAAACATTGACAAATATTCGTAGGTAATTAATTCCTATGATCCCTGGTCGTGTTGCTATTCCTTAACTAATCGAGTGTGTTGAACGGGGTACGCTAGTTAACAGCTATGGACCAGATATTCTGCTAATTCCTAAATACCTTTGAAATATATATCTATTTGTGCGTCCAACAACAAACAGGTATAAATATTGTGTCAAAAATGGCAAACAATCCCAATAAGAATGTAGTTTAAATCATTTATATGAATATCTCCAAGTGCTTTTCAATGAATACGTCCCTGGGGTCACGAATATGGGATAAAATAGTCATTGGAATTACAAAACGTACATTTTTCGTTGTTCAACTAATATCAATTAGGAGCATCAGGAGAGATAGTTTCGAAATTAGTCACTCACCTATTTTGACATTGATTGCAAACGAACATTGTTTGTCCACTATACACACTGCGGGTACTACTCCACTGTACACGCATCCTGGGTACTACTCGAAGGGTTCACTTGCAAGGTATAGTGAAGAATACTCATCACCCCAGTTAAAATGTAGATTTCTTCTCACTTGAAATAGAATGGCACGCAAGACAACAGACTAGTCTCGTCAGTCATGATGCACTGTTCCATCGACACGAGTATTGCCTCTTTTGAGTAAGACATGACGATTTATTTATATTTTTATTCATCTGGGTCAGATATCACGATCTTGTATCCAACAGAAATTCTTATTTAATCGCTTAACAACTGAACATATCACTAGAATCATTCGACAATTTTCCAAAGCGAAACAATCAACAGAATCAATGAACAATGTTCATAACAGATGGACAGGAAATAAAACTATCAACAAAGGGCACTATCTTATTTGAACAATGTTACAAAATAGTGAACATTATTCAGGACCGCAAATTACTTTGCAAAACAAATTTTAACAATGCAAGAAATGTAAACTGTTAATATACTTCGGCGTAATCGAGAAACTCTGCTTATAGTATTACACACGATTCCAAGTTTGCCATATGGACACCTTCGTGTTGCTAGTTGATGTTTTTTGATGCACTTCATTGTGGGGCCGGTCACTTCGTTTTACTTTGAAATATCGAGGTGCGTTCAAGAAACATAGAGCGCACCACCGTGATGCATTTCATCATTTACTGAATGAAATTCTGCCTTCGTCAGATGCATTCAACAATATGTACGACTCATCTTGATGGCGAAAACGCCGTTAGGCTGGGTCTTTTTCTTGATAATGACAAGGCCATAAGGCTCACCGTAATCTTGATGATATCAACGCAGTAAGGCTTGGTCGTAATTTTGACAGGGCCAACCCCTCAGTAAGGCTGGGCCACCAACTTGATGAATGCCAATGCCGTGAGGCTTTGTCACAATCTTGAGGATGCCAAGCACCGTAAGGTTGGCCATCAATCTTGGTGATGCCAACGCAGCAAGGCTTGGTCGTAAATTTAAAGTGTCATCTCCTTAAAGCTTGGTCACAAGCCTAATGGTGCCAACGTCGTGAGGCTTTGCAATAATCTTGATGGTGACAAGGCCGTAAACCTTAGCCACAATTTTGATGGGACCAACACAGTAAGGCATGGCCACCAGATGTATGTCAAAAGCTGGTCCCTGATTACACCTGTTCTCGGTAACCAATACCCATTCTCTCACTCGAATGGAACCAAGTTTTATTTATTTTTCCATTGCTCGTCCCATGAGACAATTCTCATAACTTAATATGTATTATAGTGAAATTGTTCTAAATCATGAAACATGTCCATTTGTGGTTCTGAAAATTCAGCCTATACTATTAACCATTTTGAGAATATCAACTACTTTCATGTGAGATTCAAATGTTCCATACTAGTTCACAGCATTTAACTGATTGCCCACGAACATTTGTTTTAATGTTTCGCACATTGTCATTGCTTTGAAACTATTGATTTAGAGTTGAGCTTATTTGCTCTGCAGTTTTGAGGAATGTCTCAATAGTCGAGCAATTGACTGAACTGGAACTTTGCGTGGCATTCAATTAATTGAGCTTTAATCAACAAATGGTAGGATGTGTGAACACACGCTGGCCCCTTACTGTTTTCGTTTATATAATGCTATTATTTTCATTGATACTACCCCTTTTTGCCATTGGCTTAGATCAATCTATGAATTCATTTCACCAATGTGGCAAACATGTCCACACTGAACATTGGAGTTTGATAAATGAGCGATTTAGTTAAACAACGATCGGCGATTACTTGTTTTACATTATTATTGTGTGTTGAGCTCATTAAGGACTTGTTTAAGAATGATCAATTCGGAAGCAAACCTGAATCTTGAATCACTTTTACTGAACGGTGTTGCTCATCGTTCAAATGTCATGGCTGTGTTCAACTGTTTAGCACATTGGTGACCTGACGAAGACAGTATAGAGGCAATTCAAAACAGGTGCATTTATAGTTCAGATCCGAACTATATTTCTATTAATTACTAATTAAATACTCACGATAGTTGTACAAAAGCGATTCTATTTTTTCTTATGTTACCCATTTGAAAAAAATGCTCTTCTGACTCAATCATACAATAATTTTTTTGTTTATGCGGAATGAACATCGACCAAAAGAATTGATAGACATGAAGAGTGTGGTTCTGTAATGAATAATTCGATGCTATCAACGTTACATCCTAAACACTTCCGCCCCAATTCCCTTTCTGAGCAAAAACGTTTCATCCCACAGAACAATATGTTCAATCTTCTTTCCAGGCTACAGGTTTCCGATTGAAAATCTTTCCTTCGTAAACACTTTCGATCGAAAACAGTTTCTAGCTAGAATGAATCCGTACAATCGTTTCCGTCGTAAACACTTTCTGGGCTAAATAATTCTAGCGTAAACACCCCGCCCTTTGCAATTTGCAGTTGCGGTGTTCTGACGACAAAATGTGTTCTTAGATGATGAATCGCCCTTGAATCCTGTCTGGCCACAATGATTCAAAGTGTGAATTCAATACTCTGAATCCTACATGACCCAAGTGTTGTCTGAGCCTTCATTTACTCAGTATTAATTGTACAACGCCAGACTGGAACGTGATGCATGTTTTCCAGACCATCATCACGGAACATGGAGCTACAGTAACACTCGTCAGGTCGTCACAGTGGAAATCGGTTCAAGCATGGCCCAGGCCGACTGCAATCAAGTGCTTACCAGCTTTGACCCGAAACAGTGACCCAGCAAATTGCTGATAACATGACGCAAGCAATGCTTCGTTCACAAACATGGATGAATTCCAGAAACCAAGTATCGAAGTTCTGGGGTTTTAGAAACTTACAATTCGATTGTATTTTTTTATTTTATCGGCCTGGTCAACAGGTAGTGTTAATTAACTAACTCAGCAATGACTGCATTAATAGCTGATAAGATGTTAAAAATTGTTTACAAATGTAGGAAGACAACAGAGAGAGCTTCATTCGCAATTTCTGTTTAGAAAAGAAATCAAGGAAGTGAACGGCTTAGCTATTTATCGGCGATTTATGTAGAATTTATCGAGCCGAGACTTAAACGTTTCGATTGTATTGCTGTATACCACACTCCACTGAAAGTTTGTTCCGTCTTCGACCACTCTATACGTGAAAAAATTGCGCGTGATGTCGAGTGAGAAACATTTCCCAACGATTTTCAATCCATTGTTCGTAGTCACTCCGGTCGTATCTAGAGGGAAAAGGTTCGCTCGGTCGACGTTTTCCTTACCCTGCATAGTTTTCCACACTTCGATCATGTAACCTCTGACACGACGTTACTCTAGCGAATAAATATTGAATTCACGCAGCCTGTCTTTGTACGATTAATGTGGAAAACAACTAACAAGAATCCGGGAATGAATTGCGAGAGTGACCTTCACATTGGAACTTTGGATTTAGGAATGGAACCACGAATCGATCATATGTATCCTGCCCACATCTCACGCGAAACTAAATATTATCATCGATGCACTGTTCGTTTCAAGTACTCAAATGCGAGACACTCGCTGAGACTGTTTCCATCCTGCACTACTTTTGTCTTCGCGAAAACCTTCTGAGTCCCACACTCTGCCAATTATTAGGTAAAAGCAAAAATAAACTGTTAACGTCACATTTTAGCTCTGTTAATGTTTTTTTGCAGAAAAATCATTTGTTGACTATTATTCATTGATAATGATAATGTGAATTTTTTTATCAAATCATATTACACTCCAGATTATGACTGAAACGACAGAAAGATGGGGGCTCAAGTAGTTTACATGTATGTTAGGCAGATATCATAACATGTGAAAATAAGGTATTAACGTTCATTTTTTTCACGGATAACTGTTATCTGCTTCAAAATTCCGGAAATAACTACGACTAAGCTATATGAACGTTTCAATTGCATATTAGATAAATGACCCGATGTCAAAACTGCTATGGGAAAATTATTACTTCAATTGACTTTTAATCATTTGGATTGTTTTGAATAAAAATAATTATTGATATAGCTCTGCCGAATAAAAAATGTATGACAACTCGAAATATAATAATAATAACAAATGCTGCTGCATTAAAAAACAATTTGTTTGCCGGCACATTTTATAGTTCTCTGCATCACATCGTTTGTGTCTGCAGCGCCTTTAGCGTCGAAGGTCGCCAAGCGTTTGTCGCGAGTTCAGCATGTATTGATCGAGGACGTCTGTTCGAGTGCACGATGGCTTGAGTACCCATTCAGGAACAGGGAGCATCCCAGTGGCGCTCCCTTGGAGAGAAATCCTTAATTAGCATAGATGTCAGTCTAGGCAGCCTGCATTGTCACCTCTCCTTTGTTGGAGGCTCTGTAATTGGCAGCAGCTGAATCAGAGTCGGAGTGAGACAATGAGAAGAGATCGCCAAAGAAGAGGATTGACTTGACATCGAAGGAGTTGGCTTTGAAACACTTCCCAGTAAAGTTTAGACAACTCTTCAGCACAGCGCGAAATAATGTCCGGAAAATGTAGTATAAAAACGGCATCATTTATTATGTCAATATTTTATCATTCACTGTCAGTCCACATCAAACGTTTTTTGATAACCGTCCTGACACTCGCTCAGTTTTTCATCACCAGTTTCTTCGGGCGACTGTCCACTCTGATACCCTCTGCATGGCCCTCCAGCCAAACCTTATGCAACAATTAATGAGATTAAATGTTTGCTATCTTTTCGACAGCGAAATATCAACAAATAATAGTTTGATAAGAGAACTTCAAGTTTATTTTTTAATAGGCCCACATGACTGCCTTAAAGAGACAGTAATGAGCTAAGATTAGCGGATTTCGAGATTTTATAATTGAAATGTTTGCATTAAACTGAAAGAGGTTAGCGACGAATACAATGAACAACAAATATTTATTTTTAAATATTGAATCTT
>SDVV010009923.1:0-16479 GCA_016164225.1 Gammarus roeselii | reverse complement strand
TATAAATATATATATGTGTGTGTGCATTTTCTGGGGATGCAGCCTAGTGTCTGTATCTGTATCTGCATTTTATTTGGTGACTAACAGAACTGCTGTACGATCAGCTGCCTGAAGCACAAATTTCCAAGGGTTTTCCAGCTCCATTATTTTGCCTGGCTTTTGCAGTCTGGCGTGCTGGGGCATTTGTGCCTCCTGTCATGCTCTGCACTCTAGCTATGCTGGGGTGTGGTGTGGTCTTGAGGCAAACAAGGTGAGAAAGACGCAGCCAAAGCCCCATGAAACACCGCTGGTCACATTGAAATGGGAAATAGTAATTAGGCTGAAATTGATTAGGAAAGCTGAGTTATTTAGCCTTGTAGCAGGAGCGATAGAATTTTGCTACCGTATCCACCGTGTGTCGTAGAAGGCAACTAAAAGGGCGCCGGTAGCCGGGAGTAGAATCGTGCTTCCGTAACCACAGCATGTTGTAAAAGGCAACTAAAAGGGACAGAGCAAAGGGGCTAAGAATCCAGTTCTCTGTAAAACATTTGCTCAAAGACAGCAAAACGAGCGGGGGGGAGGAGAGGCTCATGCCTTTCCAAACCCTATTGTCAGGGTTGCCAAATGTGCCTGGTTGTAGTACAAATGATGTAAAGAGGAGGGAGATTGGTGAGATGTTTGTGAATAGGAAGTTTGATGTGTTGGAGCTGAGTGAGACGAAATTGAAAGGTACGGGAGAATGTGAGTTTGGTGTGGTAAGTGGAACAAAGTCTGGTGTGGAGGAAGGTTGGCACAAAAAGGGGTGGTTTTGATATAGAGTGATTGGTTGGCTAGTAGTTATTACAGAGTGGAAGGAGGTGTCCTCAAATATGATGTGGGTGAAAGTTAAGTTAGGCGTAGACAGATGGGTATCTGTGAGTGCTTACGGACCTGGCAGCAAGAGCAGTGAAAAGGAGAGGGAGCAATTCTGGACTGACCTGAGTGAGTGCATTGAAAGTTTTGGAGGTAATTTCAATGTAGTTGTGCTAGGTGATCTGAAAGCAAGAGTTGGAGATGTAGTGGTGGAGAATGTGATAGGAAGGTATGTTGTTCCCGGTAGAAAGGACAGTGGAGAAAACCTGATAGGTCTGTGTATGGAGCAGAAGTTGGTGGTTGGGAACAGTTTGTTCATGAAGCGAGATATCCCCATGTACACATGGATAAGGATGGCCCATGGGCAGTGGTGAAGAGAGCACTGATAGATTTTGTGCTATCAAGGAGAGTGGTAGGGAGGCTGTTGGATGTGTGGGTGTTGAGAGGGGAGGGTGGAGGAGTGTTTGACCATCTGCTGTTGGAAGGTAGATTGAGAGTGGAGCAGAAGTGGAAGGGCAACAAACGAGTGGGAGGAGGAGGAAGAGAGGTAGTGAAAGTGATTGGACTGAATGTGAAAAGTAGAGCCGAGGAGTTCCAGCAAGCGTTGATGGAAGAATATAACGTGATAGGAGAGGATCTGAGAGATGAGGAGGAAGAACGGGAGGCGTTAAGGGATGCATTGCTTAGATCTGCAAAGAAGGTGTGTGGTGCGCGCTGTGTGGGCGGGTGCAGAAGGAAAGGTTGCAAGTGGTGGAACGAGGAGGTCAAACTGGCGGTGCCATGGAAAATAAAGCGTTTGGAAAGTGGTAGCAGGTGAAGTTGGTAGTGGCTTATGAAAACTACAAAGAGAGGAGATGTGAGGTGAAGCGTGTGGTGAGGAGAGCCAAAAGGGACGTTGATGCTTGTTGGGGCAGACAATTGTAACAGCATTTTGAGGAGAACAAAAAGATGTTCTGGAAAGAGGTGAAGAGGGTAAGAAAGGAAGAGACCAGGAAGGAGGAAGTGGTGAAAGATAAAAATGGCCAGTTGTTGTTGAAAAGTGGTGATGTATGGAAGAGGTGGGCCAAGTTTTTTGATGAGTTGTTGAATGTCAAGGATGACAGAAAGGCTGAAATTGTTGCTGTGGGTGGTGGTGCTCAGATGCCAGTTTTGGAAGAAAGACTCATGGCGGACATTACCAGGGAAGGGATGCAGAAGGCAGTGGACGTGATGAGGCAGTGGACGTGATGAAGCAGGGAAAGCCCCTGGTTTGGATGGCATTGTGACCAAGTGCCCAAAGAGGAGTGGAGTAACGATTGTTGAATGGTTGGTGAGGTTACTGAACTTGTGTTTTGTGACTGGCATGGTACCGATAGAGTGGCGCAGTGCCTGCATTGTTCCGCTATTTAAGGGCAAAGGAGATAAAAATGAATGCTGTAACTCGAGAGGTATCAGTCTGCTAAGTGTGGTTTGGTAAGTTGTACAGGAGAGTAGTAATCAAAAGGATTAGAGACTGTATGGACTGCGCAATTGGAGAAGAACAGTGTGGCTTTAGGAGTGGTAGAGGGTGAACCGATCAGATTTTTGCAGTGAGACAGGTCTGTGAGGAGTACCTTGCCAAAGGAAATAATGTGTTCTGGGCCTTCATGGATATGGAAAAGGCATATGACAGGATTGACAGGGAAGCGCTGTGGAGGGTGTTGCGTGTGTATAGAGTGGGCGGACATCTGTTGAAAGCGGTGCAGACTTTCTATGTTGGCAGCGGAGCATGTGTCAGAGTGGGAAACAAGGTGAGTGATTGGTTTACAGAGACAAGGCTGCGTGATGTCTTCCTGGCTGTCCAACCTCTACATGGATAGAGTGGTCAAAGAGGTGAACGCGAGTGTGCTGGGTTGTGGCCTTGAGCTGTTGGGAGCAAGTGGGCAAAGTTGGCAGTTGAGCCAGTTGCTATTTGCTGATGATACAGCCCTGGTTGCTAATTCAGAGGAGAAGCTATGTAGGCTAGTGTCTGAGTTTGGTAGTAGAGTGTGTGAGAGGAGGAAGCTTTGAGTGAACGTGGGTAGGAGTAAAGTAATGAGATGCTCATGGACTGTTGATGCAAGCAAAATTAGTGTCACCCTAAATGGAGAGCTCAGTGCTATAAGTATCTGGGCTCCCATGTGGAGATAACTGAACTAGTGGAAACTGAAGTGAAAGCGGGAGTGAAGGAAGGGTGTAAAGTGTTGGGTGCACTAAAGAGTGAAATGAGTTGCAGGACATTGGGGATGGAAGCAAAGAGAGGGCTGTATGAGGGTGTTGTTGGTTGTTGTCCCAACTGTGCTCTTTGGAGCTGAGACTTGGGGGGTGAGAGCAGAAGAGAGAAGAAGGTTGTATGTTTTCGAGATGAAATGTTCAAGGAGCATGGCTGGAGTAACACTGAGAGACCGGATCACCAACAACATGGTTAGAATCAGAACAGGGATGGTAAAGAAGTTGTAGGACATAGTGGATTTGGGTGTTCTGAGATGGTTTGGGCGCATGGAGAGGATGGATGAAGGGAGATAGGTGAAAAGGGTGATGAATGCCAAGGCGAGTGGTTGCAGGCCTAGAGGTAGACCAGAGTATGGGGTGGATGAATGGTGTGAAGCAGGCATTAGGAAGGAGAGACATGAATGTGGAGGTGGCAAAAGAGCATGCAATGAACAGGCATGAGTTGAGAATGGTTGTGAATGTTTGATTTTTACACTGCTCCAATGTGCTTTCCGGCCCTTGGCATCCCGTTGTTGGGATGGTCATTGGTGGGGGAAAGGGAGGGGGGGGGCCATTATGACGCAGCTGGGGCAAACTCTTGAAAACTGTTGGGCTCTGCTGCTGACAATTGATCCTCCGACTGCACTTGTGACCCAGAGAGTATGTTGCGGGGGTAGCGGCCGGATCCTTCAGCACAAAAGGGCTAAGTTGTGTGAGTGTGAGCGTATGAGGGTGTGAGGTGCACCTTGCCGTTGGCCACCCCTCTTTCTGGATGATGCGGCCTAGTGTCTGTATCTGTAAGTTATTTATATGTAAAAGTAATAAGGTAGCAGGTTCAAACAATGCCTGTCAGTTCTGACTCAATCCCAAATACACTTGGAACACAATAGTAACCAAGACAAAATCAGTAGCTAGTTAATTAAGTAAACAGGGACAAAGTTCCCTGATAGTTGGTTGTGGACTCCACCACAACATCCACACCAAACCACCATTGGGAAGCTGGCTGGTTGCAACTTTGGGTTTGAACCAATATGGTTATACTCACTCTGTTTAGATCATTTTAGAGTAGTAGCTATGGCTCCATAACAGTTTACAGCATCTCTTTAGGTAATGATATTAACACAAGATCTCTACAATTAATACAATAGTTATTTCATGGTACAATAAATCACAGGTCATAATCTATGAGGTACACGGTTACAACTTTTGGAATGTGCACCTCAAACACCACAACACAATGTCCTAATGCAAATACAATAGTGATTCATGCTTGAAAGCTGTGTCATCCGGGTTTCCCCCCACAGCACGATAGTTAGCAATGTCGATGAAGGATGAGGCAACAGCTGGAAGAAACCTTGTCTCACTGATAGTCAAGACATGAATACTATGCATGAAAATAAAATCCCCTTTATTTGTAAGCAAGTTGACATCAACAATACATGTCTCCCTTTCAAATTATGCATAGTGACTAACTGTAGCAGTCTTGCGGCAATCAAGGTGAGTAACTGAATTGCTGTATGGTCAGTTGCCTTGAGCACAAATTTTATAATTTTTATATTTTATTACTCAATCCTGCTATGTATTCTGGTTTTGCTGGTGTGTTTGGTAGTCTGGAGGCCACCAAGGTAAAGCTGGTGTGTTGAGCAGTCTGGAGGCCAACAAGGTACAGCTGGTGTGTTGGGCAGTCTGGAGGCCACCAAGGTAAGATGTCCAGGTAAGAGAGTACTTCAATTACTCTGAAAACCATACCACTGAAGCAGATCTTACTAAACCTTACCTTACTAGTTCAAAATACCTCCTAGAGCTAACTTACTGATTAAAAATACCTAAAGAGCATGCAATCAAACTCAATCTGAAGTGAAAACAACTACCTAACACTGAACATTTTTAAATGATTTCATTTCATTTCTCAGTTTTGATCAAAAAACATTTTGAAAAATGAATAATCTCTATTTATCAACTTGTAGCAAGCTCCTAGATGTTTCATGGAAGTTACCAGCCTCAAATGCCCTTGTCACAGAACAATCAGAACTATTGGAACAACTTGAGAAAATGGCTACTTTGCTGAAATCGGAGATTGCTCTCACCATCCAATTGTAACAAGCAACCTTAACTGACAGAAATTTTCCTGATTTAGCAAACTGCTGAATTCAGCAATTCACATGTGGACACGTTTGTTCCCACTCAAGACACTGCTTCACGACCAAGCTGGCTGCGGGGCCCTCCTAGGGAGCTGATGACCAGTATAGCTAGGGCTTGGGCGCAGTATAAGCCTTTGCGGGGGGAGCTTGGTAGGCAGCATGAGGAGGTGCTGGCGTCCTTGCAAAAATTTAGTGGGCTTAATTTTGAGTACAGAAATTTTCCACGCTACAGCCAGTGTCTGTATGAGCAGAAATTAGCAGACAACATCTCTGTTACTCCCAAAATGTTTCACTCCTATATCAGAGAAAGAAAGAAGGGCTGTCCTTCTGTTGGTCCTCTGGAGCTTCCATCTGGTGAGGTTGTTGCTGGTCAGAGAGACATGAGTCAGCTGTTTGTAGACTTTTTTTGTCTGTTTTTGTGGATGCTGATCCTGCAGCTCTTCCCTACATCAGTTTTTTCCTGGAAAATTTAATGGGATTTGTGTGACTAGACTGTTAGTTTCCCAGGTTCTGGGTGGTTTAGACCCATCTTCTGCCCCGGGACCTGATGGCATTCACTCTGGTGCTTTGAAGTCATGTTCTTGGCAGCTGTCATTGCCCTTGTCTCTAATTTTTGCAAAATCATTGGACCTGGGAGTTTAACCGGAAGCCTGGAAGGAATCTCGTGTTGTTCCTATATTCAAGTCTGGTTCAAGAAGTAACCCTCTCAATTACCAACCTGTGAGTCTTACTTCTGTTTGCTGTTAGGTACTGGAGCGGGTTATTGTGTCCCAGTTGGCATCTTTTCT
The DNA here is from genome assembly GCA_016164225.1 of Gammarus roeselii. Classification (NCBI taxonomy): domain Eukaryota; kingdom Metazoa; phylum Arthropoda; class Malacostraca; order Amphipoda; family Gammaridae; genus Gammarus; species Gammarus roeselii. The sequence continues at coordinate 10,511 of SDVV010009923.1, read as the reverse complement.
GGAAGATTCTGGCATTTTGCCTGAGGGTCAATTTGGTTTCAGGGTGGGAAGGAGCACTGAAGACCAACTTTTGCTTACTTATGGTGAGGTTGCTTATTGGGTAGATGAAGGAATGGTTGTTGATGTGGTCTTTCTGAATTTCTCTAAAGCGTTCAATGTGGTCGTCAGTCACTCAGTTTAGTTGGACAAACTTAAATGTGTGGGTATTCCGGATGAACTGTTAGATTGGATTCATAATTTTCTGATAGAGAGGCAAATGTGTGTTTCTCTGAGGGGAATTGTCAGTGACTTGCGGGAGGTGACAAGTGGTGTGCCCCAGGGTTCTGTGCTGGGTCCGCTCTTGTTCCTGCTATACGTCAATCATGTTGCAGCAGGTGTGGCTTGTGAGTGGAAGGCCTTTGCTGATGACTTCAAACTTTATTTGAGTTTCCCCCCCCATGTACAAGCAGTTTGCCTGGGATTGTCTTGCTTGCAGAGGGATCTGAATTGGGTGCAGTCTGTGTCGTTGTCATGGAATCTCTCATTGAACATTGACAAGTGTGTTTTTTATGTGTTTTTACAGGGGCTGTCTTGAATTGGAGCAGATTGATGATAGAACTGCTTACTATTTGAATGGTGTGGTACTTGAGCTTGTAAATTCCTTCAGGGACTTAGGAGTGCTTGTTGACTCAAGGCTGCGGTTCCATCTCCACGTGAGGAGTGTTGTAAGAAAGGCTTCCACTCTGACAACCAGTCTGCTCCACTCCACTGTCAATAGGAGTTTTGTTTTCATGGTCTTGGACTACTGCTCATGTGTGTGGAATGTGGGATATTTGGGGGATCTGAGACTGTTGAAGTCTGTGCAGAGGAGGTAGACCAGGAAGATTGATGGACTGGGTGGAGTGGACTATGATGAGTGGCTCAAAGCAATGCAGTTGTTTTCTGTGAGGAGGAGGAGGTTGTTGTGTTCTGATCTTGTGAAGAGTTTGAAGATTTTTCATTGTTCTGTTGATTCAGGTTTGTCTGGTCTGTTTGAGAGAGCTCCGGATGTTGGCACATGTGGGCATTCTTTCAAGCTGGTGGTTCCTTGCTGTCAGACGGACTATAAACGCAGCTTTTTATTATTCCCGCTGTGTACAGATTTGGAACCGGCTGCCCGCTGATGTGGTGCAGTGTGATTCACTTTGTGTCTTCAAGAGGGCCCTGGCAAAGGAATTGGGGGCAGTGTTGTATGAGTTTTGCTAGACTCAATTTGATGTGATATTGTGGCTTTGTTTGTGTTGCTGACAGTTGTGTGCAGTTGCTGACGGTCTTCATTGTTTTGTTTTCTTTAGACATATCAAGCGCATTCCGACCAGCGTCCTGCTGCAGTGCTTGTACCATGCTGTTCTTTTCAATTGCTGGCACGCTGAGGTGTACTGCCTCCCATGCCTGCTTGCTCTGTTGGGGCTGTGGGGGCTGCAAAGGTGGGAAAGGTGAGATGCAAAGGTGAGGTAGCTATCTAATGCCAACTTTTTCCTCTAGTATTGGCATGATGTGCTGAAACTTGAAGATATCTATCCTATCAAAAAACATGATAGGGTAGTAAGTTTGTAGCTAGATTGTGAGGATTAGCTAGTTAGCTAATATTAGTTAGCAACTATTATTTAAAAAGTTACTCATAGGGTAAATGTATGTAGCTAGCTACCAGTAACTGATCAATTTGCTGAAAAATATATGGATTTATGCAGAAAGGCTGTTGATAGCTCAGTGTTTAGTAACTCCTACCTGGGGAGAACACTGAGTTATCAACAAGCATCCTACAACATTCCATTATGGAGTTTGATATATTTCAGACAATCAATGCATCATTACTGTTAGCTAGCTACCATTGGTCCTCAGCTACCCTATGCGGTGCTATATATAGTTCCAATTTCCTGATATTAGCATAAGACTGTATAGGGTCATGTAAGATAGCCATGATCCATTAGGAGAATCTTTTTTCATTTGCAGTACTTAGATACTCACCATTTTCATCATTGGACATTTCAAAAATATTTTTTTAAAAATCTTATATCACTATATCACTATCACTATAGCAATGCCAAAAGCACAACTTTGAGCTGTGAGTTGGTGACTTGGTCAATTCGGATTCAGTAGATGGCTGCTTTAGCACAAATCATAGAAATGTGCTGAGACTGGACAGGAATCTGAAACAAAAATGATTTTCTTTTCAATCAGAGACAAATAATTCTGACATTATCCATCCAACAGTGTAGCTACCAAGCATGTCACCCAGTAGTTTTGACAAAGGTGACTCCCCGCATATTTCAAGAATAGCCCAAAAAGTATGTAGCTAACCTGGAGACTTTATATTTGCAGTGTGTATAGATACTATTGTGACCACATTGCACCAAATTTTACACAAATAAAATAATGAAAAAAAACATGTGGAGAGTTATGCACCCTAATCTGGGGTCGCTATCTGCACCCTTCCCATGTAGCTATCAAATAATTGAAATGAAAACTAAAATTTTGAGAATGTCAATAGAAACAGTATGCTTATATTAGCATTTAGCGTTGACCGGGATGACTCCCACGGTCAGCAACACAGGGTGACTCCCCACACTCCCCTTTTAGGGACCAAACATCAGAAATGTCACTCTTAGACTATGGGACTTGCAAGAGCAGGTCTTTGTTAGTAAGTAGCGTAGACCTGAGTGACTCTCCGAATTTTGGGCATACTTTAAAATGACTCAAAAATTACGCAGCCCAGAAACTTCGTATTTACGGTGTGTACAGCTACTATTATAACCATGGAGCACCATAAGTTTAAACATTCTAGCGTTAACAAAAAAACGTTTTTCATGAAAAAGCGTGCGGCAAGCTACGCCAAACGGGGTGACTCTCCGCACCCCCCATATATCAATAATTGAAACGTAAATTAGCAGTTAGAGAGTACCAATAGATAGAGCATGCTTATATATATCAGTTGCTATAAATAAAATTTTACGTAAAATATTATGTCTGCCAGGTCTTTTTTATTCTCATCTTTTGCTGCAGTCATGCTTGACTGTTGAAGGAATTATATTTTTCCATTTCACAGCATTAAATAAAGGTTTTCTTCAATAATTGCAATCTAACTTTACTGGAAGTCATTTTTCCACATCCTGAACTAATTATGACTCTGAATTATTGGTAAATTAGGGAATATTACGAAAGAACTATCTTTTTAATAATATGATAACAGGTAAAAAAAATTATTTCTTCCATTCTATAGCAAACTTATTGCATTAACATGAATCCAAGTCATGCTAGGTAAGGTATTGTTATCTAAATATGGAAATATGATGAAAACAATCATTCCTGAGCGTTAAACGTTAGTCAACACTTAGGCCTAGACTTGTCACCATTTGTTAAAAACATCGGGTCATTATAAAATTTGTTACGCATTTTGAAATTAGCTGTGGTCCAGATTGCACAATTGGGCACGGGGTTGAGAACATTACGTGCGTTTTCATTGCCAAATATTAAGAACCCAACCAGCCGTGCGCCTCAAAAGCTAAGATTGGCATATCTAGACCTTTGCGTGCGCTTGCAGAGCATGTTTGTAGAGTTACGTGCGCCACTTTCAAAGACACTGACAAATATATACAAAACAGAGAGCTAGAAGTGAGAGCTTTGCAAAACAGACTGCAGAATTACATGTGTGTAGAGTTTGAGATAACCGCACATAGACGCAAGCGTCTTTCACCAACCAGGCGTCATACAAAACAGAATGTAACATTTAGATGATACTCTTTCTTATGGTAGTTATAAATTATAATCAACAATACCTGTCAGTTTTTATTAAAAATTGCCATTAATAACAATGCTTAATTTTGCACTGCCACTCCGTTGTCTTTTCCACGAATGTTGCAGCAAACTTGTTTACATAACGTGTGTGACATCAGTGTTTGTTTTCATCTTTTGTCAAAATGCAGTAATGTTAAATTGTCATTCAAACCATGCAGGGCGTAATTCAATATTACAGTTTAGCTATTGTTGCATTCATACCAAACGCTGATGCGCTTCGTCTAGACTGATATTGGCCGTTGTATTGTGAATCCTCAATTTTTTATTCTCCCGCCAAAAAAATGCGATATTGGTTTTTGTTCGTTCCTCTCAGTAAACGATGACAATCCAAACTGTTCGGTCACAGAAATTAGTAGTTCTTCAATGATGGTGATCCGCAGTGGTTATGAATCTCGGTGTCAGCTTGAATTAATATGCTAGAGAGGAAAATGTGTGCATGAAATTTCAGCATAACAAATATTTTTGAAAAATTGTTTACGTGTGATGTACTGTCTCTGCGTCCGATATTTTGAAAGGTGTTTTCCTGTGCGCTTCATCTCAAGATTTCACGTGCGCATCACATATTTCTTATCAATGTTTGCGTGCGCTGCCTGCCAAATTGTGCAAACTGGGGTGAGAGGGCACAAATTTACAAGACCCTGAAACACTCCGGAAAGTTTCATCAGAATCTGCGTGGTAAGGATTGAGGAAGGAGGAAAGTTGAGCAGGGCCTTCTGGGGTAATACCAGAAGAAGAATGGAGTTGGCAGAACATTTTTATGAAAATTGTTATTGCACTGAGATATTGGTTATAGTATCATATTTTTGGTCCTATATCTGCTAGTGACATAAGTGTAACAAATAACATTCAACTTTGTTTCAATGTAGAAGAAAAAATCTAATCAAATATGTGTGAATGTTGTCTTCAGAATAGCTCACGCTGACAAAGACTTAGTAGCGTCATGCTGACAAAGACTTGGTAGCTTTGAAATAACTAAAAAAATATGCAACCAAGAAACTTTTTATCAACGGTGTTTATAGCTACTACTATGATCATGAAGCACATCAAGTTTCAACATTCTATCAACAACCAACAAAAAGTTATTTACCAAAAACTGTGCGTCAAGCTATGGTCCCCAATCGGGGGAGATTCCACGCACCGAACGGGGTGATTGAGCATGTATATATTGATACTTTGGAGTCATAATTACTTCAGGATGTGGGGAATTGACTTCCAGTAATGTTTGTTTGCAATTATAAAAGAAAAACTTCCTCCGTTCCACAATGACATTGGGGAAAAAATTCCTTCGACAGTAGAGTATGGGTTATGACTGCAGCAAAAGACAAGCATCAAAAAGACCTGTCACAGTTGTAATATTTAGGTTTTAACATTCTATTTACAGCAACTGATATATACTATAATATACATGCTCAATCACCCCGTTCGGTGCGAGGAATCTCCCCCGATTGGGGGCCATAGCTTGACGCACAGTTTTCGGTAAATAACTTTTTGTTGGTTGTTGATAGAATGTTGAAACTTAGGGTGCTACATGGTCATAGAAGTAGCTATACACACTGTTGATACAAAGTTTGTTGGTGGCGTACTTTTTGTGTTATTGCAATGCTACCAAGTCTTTGTCAGCATGACGCTACCAAGTCTTTGTCAGTGTGAGCTATTCTGAAGACAACATTTACACATATTTGATTAGATTTTTTCTTCTACATTGAAACAAAGTTGAATGTGATTTTTTACACTTATGTCACTAGCAGATATAGGACCAAAAATATGATACTATAGCTAATATCCCAATGCAATAACAATTTTCATAAAAATGTTCTGCCAACTCCATTCTTCCTCTGGTATTACCCTAGAAGGCCCTGCTCGACTTTCCCCCTTCATCAATCCTTACCATGCAGATTCTGATAAAACTTTCCGGAGTGTTTCAGGGCCTTGTAAATTTGTGCCCTCTCACCCAGGTCCCCTCCTCCCTCATCCAATTTAACACTCACCTCCAAGGCTACCTGGCATACTGCAAGGGTGTTACCTCTCCTGCAAGGTACCTTCCTTCCAGTTAGACTGTCAGAGTATCAGATTTAGGCCCAACGCATATCCACCCTGATAACCCCTCCTTCTCCCCTGCCCCGGACTCCACCGTCTGGCCTGTTGTTCTTTGAGGGTTACTTCCATCGGACCTTTTTTAGAATCAGACATCGACTGTGGCCCTGATGCAGCACATAGGTTAAATCCGGTTGCAAGAGTTATGTTTTTGTTCGATTTTGACTCTAGCTACATCAAATTCATGGCCTGCTTCACGTATCGGAACTTGAGAACCAGCGAACAAAAACATACGAACTGGATTAATAGCAGTCGTGTATCGGCTGTTTCAACACAGACGAAGCGATGATGAGATTCGAAAACAGTTGGAATGCGCATGTGATGATGACAAGTTAAGCAAATATTCATTCATTCTCTATAATCATTTAATTGAACTGCAATGTTCAGACATGAAATTGAATGCTAACCAGTCATGTAAAAAATACATAGTGCTATTTTTTCATTCTGTCATGTCTACAAATTTCATAAATGTGCGTTCGAGATGATTCCCCATTCAATGCAATTCTATGAATATTTATATTAATAACAATTTTTCAACAGAATCATCAAGGGCATCATGGACAATTTCAAACACTCAACTTGCTTTGGATCAAGTTTGAGTAATTCATCAGGGTACGGCATAATATTTATTTCAATTGCACATCTAAGATGACCACTTTATACGTATATGGCTCAAACTATCTTCCTTCTTCAGAGTTCAGTATTCCTATCCATCTCACAAACATTGACGACGAGGCGAGAGCATCACTAGTTCAAATTGCAATAGGAATTTCATTGCAATAAGCAATTATTCAAGACATTGCTCGAGTCATGAGGCTATGTGTCGATTTACGAAATAGTACTTTAATGTAATCTGATGCGTTCTCCGCAAATACCTTGCTCGCCTTCTTTGAGCGCGGAACTCGTATCAGTTGACGAAAGGTGTCATTATAGCTCACTATCAGTTTCCTCATTTCATATTGGTAGAAATATCTTAGCATTGAATTACAGTATATCGGGTACCAGTATAATTTTTAGATCTGTATTTTAGTGTCCTTTGGCGCAGAGGAGAATTTTTTTATTTACTTGTTTTGTATTTACATTCTGTCGTCTGGATTTTAGGGGCTTTAGCCTGTAATTGTGGTATTTTCAATGACATATACCCTTAATTAAATGGACAATGGAGGAAGTTACATGAAGAGTGGTGTTCACACTATCATTTAGTTTATTGATAAGAGTTAATATAATACATATCAAAGTTGCAGTACCACATCAAAGTTCAAATTGTGGGAGAAGAGAGACAGTAATTTGGTGAATCGCTAACGTTACGTTACATATTAATATAATGTCATCTCAACCTAACAAAGTCGGTGAGAAAATTTTCACCACGCTATAAAAAAAATCAATGTTCTGCCACATCGGGTCTCCAAATGCTGGCCTGAAGTGAGGGTCATGTGGACTTGACCAGACGGGGGTTGTGGAAAGCAGTGTTTGACCTCTGAGGACATGTAGGAAACTACTATGTTATATAGTACTCACGACATGAAGACTCTTCGAATGACGGGTTGAAAACACAATATGAGAGGCGACCGCGCACTGGTTGAACACAATATAACACACAAGCGCTGGGTGCGCTAGACCTAAGGTATACCTGCTGGTTGCCTCAGATGGAGACCGAATGAGCCTTGAAGCCAGTGCTTGGCAGCACGAGAGGAAATTTAGGACAGAGTTTTGGGAAATGTCAGTCATGATTAGCTACAGGCCGGACAGCGCGAGCCGCTGCCGTGGTACCGGACTTAGTGATGTTGCCATTTTAACCAAAGCATATTAACAAGGAAATTTATTAGCGTAATTAGATGTAATACTTAATTTAAAACTCTCATTTTAATTCCAGACTTTGCACTCCAAAAGACTCGCCACGCGCCCGAGGGGCTGATTGGTAGCCCCTCGGGCTACCAATCAGCCCCGAGAGCAATAATGTCTATTACAACATGATATTAACGTGTTAGCATGAAAGTCCGGTTTTCAACAAATAATGTGTAAGGTAATTAGTGAGTGTGTTCCCTTTCACACTTGTCTGTCCTTAGATACCATGAACTCACACTCGATGATATGATCAAAATAACACATTAAACAAGAAGACAATCCTATTCCAACCGTTACGTGGCTTCTGCTTAGAATAAATAAAAACGCTGTAACGATATTTTTGCGACATTAAAAAATACAATTGCACGTCCCAAGCAAAATCATAAAATTCGATACAAAACTAAGTACAGTCCTTCCAAAAACAACGACAATCATGTTGTAGAACACTTTTGTCAAGTTTCTTTCACAATCGATCATCGGCGCGTTCACATACCATAGTATGTTATATTGTAAGCAGCCAGCATCGAAAGATCGGTTAATTTAATCCATACAGATAACATCGCAATCATCTATAACCAAAGAGTTTACAACCGATTCGCGCCTCACGAACAAAAATAGGAAGCCCACAAAACGTATGAATAAAGCAGTCATGCTCCAAACAATTTTCATTCCAGTTTCTTTTGCGAACAAAATCCGAGAGACACTTTCTGCCGTTGGCAAATGACATAGCAAGGATGAACCACTCTAGACCATCATGGCCGAGAGGAAAAGGTAGACAACGAAGACACTGTCATCTCAAATAAGAAAGGGCGGAGATGACAGTGTCAAATAAGAAAGGGAGGAGAGGCCAGTGTCAAATAAGAAAGGGTGCTCAGACATGAAATATCTAAGCTACCCAGACACGTAACGCTGCTAAATAGGCTCAGACCACAAGCGGTGGCAGGAAAATGCGCGTTACCGAGGACGCGCTGAGCAGTGGCATTCTGTGGTACCAGTGTTAGGAGAATCTTTGAAGGATCAAAAATTACTTTCAGTAATCGTGATAGATGAGGGTAAATGATACTCTTAGTTGTGATATTTTCAAATTGAGATAGGTGACAGGTGTGTAACAAGATCAACAACATGTGATTTATAAATTTAGTGAAAACATTGAATGGATAGGTCTCAAAATAACATTGCGTATCAAATTTAAGAGAATTTTGCATTGCAATGTAGATGATGACTACTCAGTACAACAATTGAATCCTCTGCACCCTGCCACCCTCGGATGAGAGACAAAACGAAATATATAAACACATGAGAAACATAAGGCTATGGAATACTCATTGATTAGTTGTATTCGGACATAGCGTCAAGTTAACTGATGTCAATACGCTTTTAATAATGCCCCCGACCTCACACTAAATCAACATATTTGACCAAGAGTGACACTGTGACAGGAATAGCCAGACAAAGTTTTTAATCAAAAGGGATCACCTCCATCTTATCGTTCTGGATAAAATGTGTTGTTTCGATTCATAAGCAAACGCCTGAAAACCCTCGAAATTCCCGTATCTTGTTTTGTTGGATTGCCCTGTAGGGGGGCTACTGTACTGTTTGTTACCCTCATAGATGACGATTCTCACGTAGTCCCACTCTTTTCGTTGGTTACACAAATAATGTCACAGTTTCTAGAGACCGCCCTCAATCCGTTACAAATGTACGTGCTGTAGTCACCCATAAAGACGGAGTTTCGCCAGTTGTTAGACTTGTCACCCTTAGGAAAATACACACATGGTCTATGCGGGTACATGATATGAGAGCACGACACGATAACGCGTCGACTCCAAGAGACAAGCATACCTGCGTATACGGTCCAGGGTCTTATTTTCAATGGATGACAATCCAAAAAGTTCGATGAAATGTAATGTAAGGGGAACAAAGTACGAGGGAAACCATCCGAATTGCTAATGGAAACACTTCAGAGGATTGGTGGAGAGCACATGAAATGAGACCTACACGAGCGTTAGTAGACATGCGACCAATCTTACGCGGTGTGAAGCATGGGATCTACAGATTATATAACATGGGCTATCAAAAATGTACAATAGTGAATCAATTTCGCGTAAAAGCCGAGAGCAATAACACTCAACACTCATACCGAGAGCAATAACACTCCACACTCAGACCGAGAGCAATAACACTCAACACTCATACTGAGAGCAATAGCACTCAACACTCATACAGATACAAATACAGACACTAGGCCGCATCCCACAGAAAGGGGGGTGGCCGACGGCAAGGCGCACCTCACATCCTTATACGCTCACACTCACACAACTTAGCTCTTTTGCGCTAAAGGGTCCGGCCGGTAACCCCGCAACATACACTCTGGGTTACGAGTGCAGTCCGAGGATCCGTTGTTAGCAGCAGGGGCCCGACAGTTTTCACTGTTTTACCCCCGCCGCGTCATAATGGCCGGGCCCCCTCCACCCACAACCATACCGACAACGGGATGCTAAGAGCGGGAAAACACATCAGAGCAGCATCAAAATCAACCATTCACTACCTTTTTCCACTCACGCTTGTTCATTCATGTCTCTCCTTCCTAACACCTGCTTCACAACGCTCATACCGAGAGCAATAACACTGAACACTCATACCGAGAGCAATAACTCTCCACACTTATACCGAGAGCAATCACACTGAACACTCATACCGAGAGCAATAACACTCAACACTCATACCGAGAGCAGTAACACTCAACACTCATACCGAAA
>SDVV010009922.1:0-16480 GCA_016164225.1 Gammarus roeselii | reverse complement strand
TATTAAAAAAAAGGGGATGAAGGTGGGACATCCAGCAGGTAGATCCAAAGCTAGGATACCAACATGTTACAGAAGAACCTCCCCCAACTTGAACAAACTCAAACAGAACATCACCCAGAAACTCTGCAAGCAACCCCTTGAATGCAGCCAGGGAATCTGACTCCACCTCAAAACTTGGAAGGCTGTTCCACAACTGAACACATCGTACTCCAATGAATCTCCTCTTGATGTCTGTATTACAAGCAGGCATCAAAAGCTTATAGGGATAGCCTCGTTTTCTTGCATCAGGAGCTCTCTGAAAAATACCGAGGTTGGTGCTACCATCCAACCTGAAGATGATCCTCCAGTATTTAACAAGGTCGGCCCTGAGAAACCTCCCTCTTATAGAAAATAAGCCATGTTGCTTCAGTCTGGAAAAGTAATCCAACTCAGCCAGACAATCCACACTTCTTGTACATCTCCTCTGCACAGACTCAAGCAATCTCAAATCCCCAAGGAAACCCACATTCCACACCGACGAACAATAATCCATGACAGGCCTGGTGCATCACAAAGAGGGACGCCACGAAGTGAGGAATACGGCAAACGGTGGATCTTGGCAGGCTGTTGGTCAATCCTGAAGCCTTACCCACCACCTCGCTGACATAATGGTGGAATTTCAGTTTTACATCAACCACCACACCAAGGTCCCTATGGGATTGAACAAGCTTTAATGGAATCCCACTCAAATAGTACAGAGCCAGCAGATTCTCATCGGTCCACTTGGCAAACCCACGAGCAAACCGCAACACCACACACTTCTCCGAGTTCAGCCTCATGTTCCAATATGAAGCAACTGCGCTAACTCTGTCCAAATCTGACTGCAGATATGACACACCAGCAACTGCAGACACCTTTCACTCTCTTGTACCAAAGGTACAACTTGTAGTTGTCAGCAAATGCTTCTAAAGAACACAGCACTCCATTTTTGATGTATTAACATATATCAGACATAGCACAGGGCCCAGCACCAAACCCTGCGGCACACCACTAACCACCTCTCTCGACTCACTACAATACCCACCAACAGCAACCTTCAAAGAATGACCAGCCAGAAATGAACAAATCCAGCCAAGCAAAACTGGCCCAACTCCCACCTCCCTCAACTTGTGAATCAACACATCATGAGACAGCACATCAAATGCCTTTGAAAAATCGAGCAGCACAACATCCTCAACAAAACCATCATCCACCCAGTCTGAAACATCCAAATAAGCCAAGAGAAGCTGATCCCCAGTAGACCGAAATTTCCGGAATCCAAACTGGTGAGGGGAGAGGATCTCATTACTCTCAAGAAGCTCAACCAGACCGGAAACAATAATCTTTTCCAAACTCTTGCAGCACACAGAGGTCAGACTGACAGGGTGGTAGCTCAGAGGATCATACCTTGACTTACCCTTGAACAGGGGGATCACAATTGACTCCATTCACAAGTTTGGAAGAACTCCACGAAGTAATGACTTTTGAAATGGAAGTAACAAAGGTCCTGACATTGCACCCACACAACTCTTCAGAAGCATTGGATGTAAGCTATTGGGCCCCATTGCCGACAAAGCGTCTAGAGCCAACAACACGCTAAGCACCTGAACATGAGTGACAACTGGATCAGGCATCCCTTCATGAAAGACCTGATTTGGAGCTGGATTAGGAGGAGCTTCAACAGCAAAAATGGAAGCAAATGCTTCAGCAAAAGTTTCACTCATGACCAGGGGGCAGTCAACATACTCACCACTGGCAGCGTAAAGAGGACCAAGGGATAAATGACCCTTCTTTTTATTTCGGATTCATGAGTGAAAGTTGGACACTTGCAAAATCGGCCCATGAGATGCTCCTCTTACTGAACACGACTCTGGTTGGCAAAGGTTCTATACTGATGGTTCAAGGCCTTAAATACGCCCATTGCCAGTATAGAACGAGGATCCCCTCAACCAAAGGAAGCTCTCACGTGCTTGAAGTCCTACCAGGCAAAAGATCTCTTGCAACAAGTACATAAATTCCAACTGCCAATCAATATCAAACAGGGACCCTACTATGGCATCTTAGTTTCCCCTATGCCAGAGGTACCTTCCTCTCTGAAGAAAATTTACATCTTGCTCCAGTTCCACAAGGAAAAGATAGTCGCACACATCAGGAGAGTGCATACAACGAGGAAACGGGGAGAGCACCTCAACACTGCCCACCCTATCCAACTCGGATGTAAGGAAAAGATTCAAAATGGAACCACCTGCAAGAAAAGTGCTCTGTCACCCACTCAGTTGGACCAACAAAGAGAAAACAGTCCAAAAAAGACACATCCACCAGGCATACATATACATCCAGAACATTCACAAAAGGCCAAGTTAAGGAGGGCAGGTTGAAGTCACCCAAAATTACCACCTCACGGTCAGCACAAAAGGTCAAGATCAGCTGGATGAGCCAAGAATTGCAAGCCTCATCATCAGATGGAGGACGGTAGACAGCCAACACCCAGACATCAACATTCAGCAAGTGAATAGCAGCAACATTAGGGCAATCAAGGTTGTGTTCAACAATACAAACCCCTCTCTTCACAAACAAGCAAACACCATGCTTGCAAACAGCGCCGTCAGTATCACCCCTCACAACATAAAAACCCTCCAATGATATGAAGGATTAAGGAACTAAAGCAGTGAGCCAAGTTTCACTCACAGCAACAACATCCAAGGCGCAGGACTCAACCAAATCAATCAATCAGTATATCTTGTTCATGTGAGAATTTATATTTACCTGTCCAAACTTCAAAATAAAACGGTGCACCTTGCCCTCTCAAGCAACCCCAGAACCACCCCCCTCCCACCACCGCCCCCACCAAGAACAGGACCACCCAAACCGGACAAAGCGTCGCCAGCAACCCCACCGCCACGTCGAACAGCACCACAAACGCCACGACCACCAGGGCCCCGCGCACCTCAGCAACACCGCGCTCACCGGAACCACCGCGCAAACCCTCACTCCCACGACCACCAGCAACACCACGACCGCCAGCAGCACCACGACCGCCAGCAACACCACGACCGCCAGCAACACCACGACCGCCAGTAACACCACGACCACCAGCAACACCACGACCGCCAGCAACACCACAACCGCCAGCAACACCACGATCGTCAGCAACACCACGACCGCCAGCAAAACCACGACCGCCAGCAAAACCACGACCGCCAGCAAAACCACGACCGCCAGCAGAACCACGACCGCCAGCAGAACCACGACCGCCAGCAGAACCACGACCTCCAGCAGAACCACGACCTCCAGCAGAACCACGACCTCCAGCTGAAACACAACCTCCAGCAGAAACACAACCTCCAGCAGAAACACAACCTCCAGCAGAACCACAACCTCCAGCAGAACCACAACCTCCAGCAGAACCACAACCTCCAGCAGAACCACAACCTCCAGCAGAACCACGACCTCCAGCAGAACCACGACCTCCAGCAGAACCACGACCGCCAGCAGAACCACGACCGTCAGCACCACCATCACGAATGCCAGCACCGCGGCCAGTCGGAAAGCCACGACCGCCAGCACCACCAAGAACACCAACACCGTGACCACCAGCATCACCACAAAGACCCGGCTGCCATCACCACCGACACCAGCCCCGCCACTGCCACCACGGCCATCGTCCCTCCGGCTTCCATCACCACCACCTCCTCGAGGAAAGCCCCGCAACGCTGCTCTTCTAGCAATCAACTCTTGACGCTGACAGTAAGTCAGGTCTCTTTGAATATACACAGATATAAACTCATCAACATGCATCAACCCCTTTGCAGCATTCAGCAATGCATACCTCTGCTCATCATTCTCAACACATGCTCTAAATAAGCCATTAGCATTCAGACACTTCATGTCACTCAGTTCAATTGTGCCCACATTCAGAACTCCACAGATACTATCAAACTTTCTTTTCACTACCTCAGCATCACTCGATCCAAAACCTCTTGGAACAACATACCTTCCACGATGCTTCTGATCATCCAGCTCTCTCAGCTCTGAACGTACCACCCTACCATTCACCAAACTGGACACTCTCTTGTCAATTATACCCATCACATCTCCTGCAGATAGGCCGTCACTGACTCCACCACACACAGCAGCAAACCTAGCTACTCTCTCCTCATTCATTATCTCCACCTCCTCCACGGACAGCTCAGCACCTCTCACAACAGCAGAAACACCTCCCACAGCAGATATTGCATCCAACCTCTCAGAAACTTCAGATAGCCTCCTAGAGATTGATCCTACAGCAGCAAGCAGCTGATCAAATGCTGACAGCAGATCCGACTTACTTCCACCACCAGCACCAGACACCACCCTGGATCCACTCCTGCACCTGCAGCAATAATACATCACAGCATTCCCTCCTTCCCTACACACACAGTCAATGACGCCCCTGTCAATCCTAATACATGCCAGATCTGCATGACACTCGCATCCACACAAGAAACATCCAATCAAGACGCCACCAATGATCCATTCGCAGAAGGAACAGCGCGCACCAATACCAAAACCACCGTAGTGAACAGAGGCGCCCCCAACACTGACACCCCTAGATGCCCCAGGCCCCCCAGCACCTGTGCCCCCCACACCAGCACCGCAGACACTACCAGACGACTGCATAAGCAAGCAATGCAGATCTTTGTCATCCTTCGCAGCATCCAGCAACACAATGAGGGAAGATATAGGTGACACCACCCCATCATCCATTTTAGAGCACCCACCATCACCACACGCAGCACCAGGTGAGTCAGGAGAAAGTTCTTCATCCTGGTCTGCCTCCAGGCAACCTTGGACCCTGGGAAGACACATCTATCTTCCTGACAATTTTTGGGCCCCAGTCTGGGTTGTTTTCAATCTCCCACATGGCCTCATTGCAAAATCTTCACTTTTGCGGCTTGCCAAAACGTCCCTTGTTTGCATGGTAGGGGAACAAATCTTCTGCTTTGAGGTTAGCCATTTCTCTGGTACTGTAGAACATGATGAGGTACTTCTTGGGGGGTCCTCTGCCAGGTTCTGGAACAAAGGGCTCAACCCTTCCAGGCCAATGGGGGTGTCCTTTCACATTGGCAAAAACTAACTTGAGAGGTCTGAATCTGACCAAAGACATGGCGTATGACATAATGCTTGACAGAAATTTCAACAAGTTCCTGAGTCACTTTATAACTATTGGTTGTTCAGGTGGCCTCTTGACCAGCCTCACAAAGTCTACATTTATGTTACACCAGTATGGGACAAACTAGCATGCAGTTTTAGGTCCCAGCACAAACAAGGGACCAGCTTGAGGAAATATGCAGCTCTCGAAGGAACTGGTGAGTATACGGCACGGAAACAAACTATTCTGGGAATAACTTTCAGTTAGTATATGGTCCCGGAACAAAGTCTGTTATGCAATGCTTCTATAAAGGTGCTATTGATTTTGATGCTCTTGTTCCAGCCAACTAGTATTCCTGCAAGATAGAGGAGCTGTGTAATTTGACAATGCACAAAAAAATGTAGGTGTCAGTGTTGATACAAGTCTTAGATTTCACCATCAAATTCGTGTGGTGGCTGCAAAAATGGCAAGTTGGCAAAATGTACATTAAAATTAATTATCCAAAGGCCCCCAAAGTTTATGTTGCGCATATAAAACTATTTATTGAGTATGCAACTTGCATTTGGTACACCCAATATTGTGGGCACTACTGGCTGCTCGAATATTTTCTGAGAAGATGGACCAGAAACACTAAGTCCTTCAGTGTGAGGTGTGTTGGGCATGTGAAATGGCTTGCATGCAGGGATGTTGCAGTACATGGATATAGTGAGTGATATTTCAACTGCACTATCCCAGCAGGCTAGCCATCCCCAACATCAATACATCTCACACTGAAGGACCTACTGCAGGCATCAGAAAAACAAGAAGGACACCAATTTTAGCAAATCTCACCTTTGTATTTAACTTTTGCACCCCCCACAGTCCTGCCAACAGGGCATGCAGGCATTATACCTCTATGTGCCAGCAATAAAAAAAGGGCAAAAAGACTGCTGCAGGATGCTGGTCAGAATGTGTTTAATAGGTCAGCAAAAAAACACTGGAGACAGTCAACAATTGCACAAGACTGTCAAAACACCAATATCAAATCCATTGGGTCTTTCTCACCTTGGTTGCCTCAAGACCACCTCACACCCCAGCAAGGCCAGAGTACAGAGCATGACAGGAGGCACAAATTCCATAGCACGCCAGATAAAAGAGCAGAAAAAATGGAAATGCCACAGCACGCAAAATAATGGAGCAAAAAAAAATGGAAATTTCGGCTACAGAAAACTGATCATACAACAGTTCTGTTAGTCACAAAATAAAACACAGACATACTTATATATATACATACATGCTGTCAAAGTCTTAGAATTTCTTGTGCATCAGATCAGCAAGGGCTTGCTTATACCAAGTGATATGTCAACTGCACTATGTCAGCAGGCAAGCAATTCAGCACACCAACACATCTCACACTGAAGGACCCACTTCGGACATCAGAAGAGCAAGGAGGAAACACCAGCTTCATCACATGACCTCTTTTATTAACTCCAAGTGGAGCCAAAGAAAACATAGTAAGCAAGTGCACTGATTTACAATGCAAAATTTTTCAATATTTGATCAGGTCTGCCCAAAAAATGGACCCTTAACGGAAAAGGAATCCAGGCTCCTCAAACAACAACCATAGTCAATGCCAGAAAGTCAATCAATGTTTTTAATCCATCTCCTCTGGACAGACTCCAGCAGCCTGCAGTCCCCACAATATTCAGTGTTCCAAATGCAGGATGCATACTCGTTAAGGGGACAAATATGCAAAACATATAGGGACAGCATAAATTCCTGTGACCTGCAAACAGTTGATCTCAACAAACAGTTGGCCAACCCACCAGCCTTTGCAGTCACCACACAAATATGATGGTGGAATCTGAGACTGGTATCTACACTGGCGCCCAAGTCTCTGTGTGTCGGGACAAACTTCAATGCTCTGCCCTGCAGGACGTACTGTTTAGCTGGAACTAAAGTATCAAAACCAATACAACCTCTATAAAAGTGCAGCACAACACGCTTATCCGGATTCAGTCCAAGGTTCCAGGACCATGCAACTGAGTCAACTGTATCTAACCCACTTTGCAGTGACTGGACACCTCGAGCGGCAGACTCAGTGTCCTTGCGTGAGAATATCTCAAGTACAACTTGTAGTCATCAGCAAATGCTTGAACTTGCATGAAAGACCACTAGAGTTGGGATTAATATAGATCAGGAACATCAGCTGCCCAAGGACAGAACCCTGGGGCACACCTCTCGTTGCAGCAACTGGGCTGCTCATGCTGCCATTCACACAAATGCTCATCACTCTTGCAGAGAGGAACGCAGAGATCCAGGCTAGCAATAAATTACAATCGCCCAAGGATTCCAATTTTGACTGAAGCACCGTATGACTCACCAAATCAAATGCCTTTGAGAAGTCCATCATCATGACATCCACCAAATATCCCTCATTAATCCACCTCCCAGCATCATCATCTGTCAACAGCAATTGGTCCTCAGTGCTACGGCCTCTCCAAAAACCATACTGATGGGGTGACAAAATATTATTGCTCTCAAGAAACTCAGTCAACCGAGATACAACCATTCTTTCCATCAATTTGCGCTCTGCAGCAAACCGATGTCAAGCTCACAAGCCTGTAATTCAGAGGATCAGTGTGGGACTTGGCCTTGAATTTTGGTACAACCAGCGGTCTGCTCTAGGCTTTAGGGACAATTCCTTCCCTTAAAGACTATTGAAAAGTCAATCAAAGAGGGAGGGAGATCTCAACAACAGAGTTTCTTAGCAGATGGGGATGGAGGCCATCGGGACCCACACCGGAACTGGGATCAAGAGCGAAAGAACAGCTGGATCCCATCCTAGGAAAGTCAACATCCGCCAAACTTCTTGCAAAGAACTGGAAAGGGGATGGGTGGGTTGGAGCTGCACTTACAAAGACTCCCAAAAAAGAAACAGCAAAGACTTTGCACATTCCATGGAACAGCTTATGGTTATTAGGTCTGTTTTATAAATTAGACCTACTTCTTCTGAGAATCAATGGAAAAATTTTGATTGTTCCTATTCAGCTCACTAAATATGTAAAATCTTTCGAGAGCACTGGCTGAATTGCAACCCTCTGCCCCTCTGACCCGCTTGTGTGCAAGCTATGCCTCTGATCTCTCATGGGCAAGAGCGGGTGGCACCCTCATAGCCTATGAGGGGCCAGAACAAACAGGCATGAGAGGTATGTGTATGAACTTACCAATGAGGGGTAACAAGACTGACTGAAAGAAAAAAATCTCCACACTCTATAGAATAGCTAAATTCTTGCCCCCAGGCAATCTGGGACAAAGCCTCCAAAATTCTGTCATAATTTCCCTTGTGCCAAATACCTTTCCCCCCCACAGCCAAGTGCTAGAGCCCCTCCCCACTGAAGATATAATCAAACACAACAGGAGAATGCTGGCAGCAAGACAGTGGTGGCAACACAAGCACCTCACCAACACGATCTCACCTTTGCAGCGCCTCCAACAGGGCATCTGAGCATGGAAGGCAGTATACCTTAGCACGCCAGCAATCTAAAGAACAACACAGTATCAAAACTGCATCAAGGCGTTGATAGGATTGAGCTTACTTAATAAGTAGATGAAAAATACTGAAGACAGTCAACAATTGCACACAATTGTCAAAACGCAGAAACAAAACCGCAAAATCAAATCTGCTATACCTAGCAAAACTCATACACCATCCCCCTCCCCTCCCAACTCCTCAGCCAAGGCCCTCTTGAAGCCACGGATGGAATTGCAATGCACCACATCAGAGGACAGACTGTTTCAGACCTGAACACAGCAAGAATACAAGAATCTGCATTTATAGTCTGTTCGACAACTAGGAACCACCAGCTTGAAGGAATGACCATGTGAGTCAATATCTGGAGCTTGCTCAAACAGAGCAGACAACCCCGAATCCACAGAACAGTGAAAAATCTTCCAACACTTCACCAGATCCAAATGCAACAACCTCCCCCCTCACCAAAAACAACTGCAAAGCTCACCATAGTCCACTCCACCCAGACCCTCAATTTCCCTGGTCCACTGCCTCTGCACAGACTCCAAGAGTCTCAGATCCCCCAAATATCCCACATTCCACTCACAAGAGCAGTAGTCAAAGATAAGCCTTATATGAGTTATAAACCAAGACACTATGAAAACAGAACTCCTATATACAGTAGAACGGAGCAGACTGGTTGCCAGAGGGGAAGCCTTCCTGAAAATACTCTTTACATGTAGGTGAAATTACAACCTTGAGTCAACAAGCACTCCCATGTCCCTGCAGGAATCAACAAGCTCAAATGCCACACCTTTAAAATTATAAGCAATTCCATCATCAAGCTGCTCCAATTCAAGACGACCTCTGTAAAAACACATAAAGACACTGTTGTAGTGTGCTACATTGCTTTTATTTACTACTTTAGTAGCTTGTGCTCAACTTTGATTTCTACCTGTGAATTGTGGTTCCCCAAATTAATACTAGCATTTACTTCTAAATTACAGAGTAGGACAGATATTTGGAGAAAAGTTTGAATGCCAGATGCATGTAATGAATTTAAATTGGTACATGTAGCTATAATTAGAGCAATACCTAGCAACATACTGGAACATGAGTAAAAATGATGTGATGAAAATTTGAATTGTCTGTCTGGGCTCCCCCTCCAAGGTAGCTGAAATTTAATTGAAATTGACTGACCTATAGCTGCATTTGATCAGATAGTTGTTTTTTCATTGAAAATTTGTGAAAAATTATATTCTTTTAAAATAGATTATGGTTATCATTATGAAGTGTTCTATTATTACCTTAGTTTTGACACTTTAATGCACCCAGCTCTTAATACATTTACAGAGTTAGTGTCTAGACCTGTTTGCTGGTGACCCTGATGAGTGGTTTGAGGCAGGTACTTAGCCTGGGCAGCCTTCACTACCTCATTGGCGCCCAAATAGGGACTGGGTGCAGTGTTCAATGTGTTGCAGAAAAAAAAAATCAATCTTGGTTGAGGGAGCTGAGCAGCAAATGGTTATGCCATGGACAGGATGAAGAGAAGTTCCATCAGTTGTCATATGGCAGAAGAAGAGCCTGTTCATGCAACTGCTCCAGATTCTACATCATCGTGGGCTGGTAGTAGCCCTTTCACTACTCTGCCGTCTTCAACTGTGGTGATGGGCGAGTTGAATTGGTTGCAGAAACTTCTTCAAATCTAGTCGTTCCTACAGCAGCTTCAGTTGGAAATAAAAAAAATGGATTTCTTAGCTGGCCAGATTATCAGCATTATGGATTCAAAAGGTGTTTTGCTTTCGTTGTATGCTATTTTGAGTCTGCTATGGTGGGAATGAGTACCTAACCAGAGCAAAAAAAAACTTCAAACAACAGACGCTGCCACTCATTTGAGAAGATTGATTGTATTCAGTCTGGAGTGTTTTAAATTTCCTTCTCCTGTATTTTGTTGTTTGTGCAAACAAAGCTATGCAACTTAGATGGTCCTACTTGGAAACTTGTTATCAAGCAATTATTGGAGTGCAATTGATACTGAAGACTCTGGTGAACATTCAGAACATTTTAAATTTTGTGTTTTTCTTGAACAAACTCTATCAAATCCATTTCTGACACAAAGGAATGCTTGTTTCAGCATGGTAAGCCTAATTTCTGCATCAGTAGCTTGTGGACATTTGGAGACTCCTGACGTTTCATCTGTGGTTGGTAAGGAGAACTTCTTCTGTGCTAGTGGAAGTGAAGATCGGGCTCCTGAAATTCCCTTGAACTTTCACACCAAATTGAAATAACAGACTGTAGTGAGGATTCAATAAGTGAAGATTTATCTAGTGATATAAGTTATGAGGAAATATATAACTTCAAGTATGGTTTTGTCAGGAGCTGCTAGAAACAAAAGAGTTCCCAGTGTACCAACAAACCTTCCTCTCTGCCACTATTATAGGTGAAAAGGTCATGAAGAACACAATTGCTGGCTTAGACTTGGTTCATGTACAATTTGTGGCAGTTAAAGGCATCAATTCAAGATGTGTCCAAACTATGTAGTTTCAAAGTGTTCATCATGTTTGGGCCCTCATTTTGGTAAAGACTGTTCATCATTTAAGACCAGATCAGTTGGTGAGCAACAGTGACTCCTTGAGAAGGACAAGCTCTGGTATGTAAATTGAGCTTGTCAACAATAAAAACTTACGTATTAACCCCTTGCTATTGATGGGGTCCCAGTATTGTGTGAACTGGTGGGGATGAGATGTTTCTTAAATGATGCCATGAAAATCACTGAAAGGGTGATGTACCACACTGAACAAGAGTTTACATTTCAATCTAATGGTGTTGAAACTTGCTAAAGATGTTGAGATATATATAGTCTGTAGTTGAAAGTCATGCAGCTGGCTGCTACTTCGTTGCAGCAGCTAGAGGTTAGCTGCCAATGTTTGATTGGCTAACAGATATAGCAACTCATTCATGCTGTGTTGATCTAAAGTCTATGCATTGGAAAATTTTCACAATATATTTATTGTCTACTGTAGCTTAACCTGCTGTATGTTGCTGAAATTGCTCCAAAACAGTTTTTGCTCATGTTTTTGCCTTGAGTTTATTTAAAGATGAAGAATTTAATGTTGGTTTATATGTATTTAAAAATGAAGAATTTACTTTCAGCTTATGGGTGAAATCTACTCTTTACCCAGGCTGGTGGGGAGGAGTGCTGTAGTGTGCTACATTGCTTTTGTTTGCTACTTTAGTAGCCTGTGTTTAACTTTGATTTCTACCTGTAAATTGTGATTCCCCAAATTAATATTAGCATTGTCTTCTAAATTACAGAGTATAATGGATATTTGAAGAAAAGTTTGTATGCCAGGTGCAGATTATGAATTTTAAATTGGTACAAGTAGCTATAACAAGAGCAATAACTAGCAACATTCTGGAACATGAGTAAAAATAGTGGGATGAAAATTGGAATTGTCTGTCTGGGCTCCCCCTCTAATGTAGCCAAAATTTAATTGAAATTGACTGACCTATGCATTAAATCAGATAAGTTGTTTTTTCATTTAAAAATTGTGAAAATTTATTTTCTTTTAAAATAGATTTTGGTTATCAATATGAAGTGTTTTATTACTTCTAATGCACCCAGCTCTAAATACTGTTCAGAGTTAGTGTCTAGACCTGTTTGCTAGAAACCCTGATGAGTGGTTTGAGGCAGGTACTTGGTCTTGGCAGCCTTTACTATCTCAACACATTTGGCAATGTTCAGAGAGAGATTCCATGACAAGGAAATAGACTGCACCAAATTCAGATCTCTCAGCAAAAAAGACACCCAGGCAAACTGCTTGTACTTCAAGTGGGAAGCTCAAATGAAGTTTGAAGTCATCAGCAATAGCTTTCCACTTACAAGTCACTCCCGCTGCAACATGATTAACATACAGCAGAAACAAGAGTGGGCCCAGCCCAGAACTCTTGGGCACTCCACTTGTCACCCACCAAAAGTCACAGACAACTCCCTCCACAGAAACACACATTTGCCTCCCAATCAGAAAACTACAAATCCAATCCAACAATCCATCATGAATACCCACACACCTTAGTTTGGCTAACAAAACAAAATGATTGACAACATCAAATGCCATGGAGAAATCCAGAATGACCACATCCACCACCATTCCATCATCCACCAGATCAGCAACCTCACCATAAGTAAGCAACATTTGAGCCCCTGTGCTCCTTCCCACCCTGAATCCAAATTGGCCGCTTGACAAAATGCCAGAATCTTCCAGAAAAGACACCACCTGCAACACCCCGTCAGTCTGATCTCTGTGTGCTGCAAGTTTGGAAAAGATTATTGTTTCCGGTCTAGTCAAGTTTCTTGAGAGGAATGAGATTATCTCCCTTCACTGGTTTGGATTCCAGAAATTTTGGTCTGCTGGAGATCAGCTTCCCATGGCTTATTCGGATGTTTCAGACAGAGGGGATGATGGTGTTGTTGCGGAAGTTGTGCTGCTCGATTTTTCAAAGGCAATTGATGTGATGTCTCATGATGTGTTGATACACAAGTTGAGGGAGGTGGGAGTTGGGTTAGTTTTGCTTGGCTGGATTTATTTGTTTTTGGCTGGTCATTCTTTGAAGGTTGCTGTTGTTGGGTGTTGTAGTGAGTTGAGAGAGATGGTTAGTGGTGTGCCACAGGGTTTGGTGCTGGGCCCTGTGCTATTTCTGATATATATTAATCACATTACAAATGGAGTGTTGTGTTCTTTTGAAGCATTTGCTGACTACTACAAGCTGTACCTTTGGTACAAGAGGGTGAAGGTGTCTGCAGTTGCCGGTGTGTCTTATCTGCAGTCAGATTTGGACCGAGTTAGCGCAGTTGCTTCATATTGGAACTTGAGGCTGAACTCGGAGGAGTGTGTGGTGTTGAGGTTTGCTCATGAATTTGCCTAGTGGACTGATGAGAATTTGCTGGCTCTGTACTTTTTGAGTATGATTCCATTAAAGTTTGTTTAATCCCATAGGGACCTTGGTGTGGTGGTTGATGTGAAACTGAAATTCCACCATTATGTCAGAGAGGTGGTGGGTAAGGCTTCAGAACTGGCTCTGTACTATTTGAGTATGATTCCATTAAAGTTTGTCCAATCGTTTGAGGAGCCCGGATTTGTTTTCCATTAAGGGACAGCTTCTTAGGGCAGACCTCTGATCAAATATTGGAAAATTTTGCATGGGAACTCTGAGGGTTTGCTAACTGTTTTCTTTGGCTCCAAGAGTTGGTATTAGAGGTCATTTGCTGAAGCTGGCGTTTCCTCCTCGCACCTCTGATGTCCGCAGTAGGTCCTTCAGTGTGAGATGTGTTGGTGTGTGGATTGGCTTGTCTGCTGACATAGTGCAGTTGACAGATATCACTCGC
Organism: Gammarus roeselii; assembly: GCA_016164225.1. NCBI lineage: Eukaryota > Metazoa > Arthropoda > Malacostraca > Amphipoda > Gammaridae > Gammarus > Gammarus roeselii. Next base: position 2,455 of record SDVV010009922.1, on the reverse strand, counting down.
TATAAGCAAGCCCTTGCTGATCTGATGTACAAGGAAGTTTTAGATTTTGACTAGGTTGTTGAAGTTTAATTTATTTGTAGGGATGTGTCTGTAAGCATGTATGTTTTTTTTCATAGTGTATATGTATATATATATATAAAATATATATATACATGGGTGTATGTGTATGCATGTATATATATATATGTGTATTTTTTATATTATGACCAACAGAACTGCTGTATGATCAGTTGGCTGAAGCACAAATTTCCAGTTTTTTTTCCGCTCCATTGTTTTGTCGGTCTTTGCAGTCTGGCGTGCTATGGCATTTGTGCCTCCTGTCATGCTCTGCACTCTGGCCTTGCTGGGGTGTGGGGTGGTCTTGGGGCAACCAAGGTGAGAATCCCACAGGGACCTTGCTGTGGTGGGTAATGTAAAACTGAAATTCCACCATTATGTCAGAGAGTTGGTGGGTAAGGCTTCAGGATTTGCCCCCACAGCCTGCTGAGATCCACCGTTTGCTGTAGTCCTCATTCATGGTGTCCCTCTTTGTGATGCACATCAGGCCTCTCATGGATTATTGTTAGTCTGTGTGGAATGTGGGTTTCCTTGGGGATTTGAGATTGCTTGAGTCTGTGCAGACGAGACGGACAAGAAGTGTGGATGGTGCTTGAGTCTGTGCAGAGGAGATGGACAAGAAGTGTGGATGGTCTGGTTGAGTTGGATTACTTTTCCAGACTGAAACGACTTGGCTTATTTTCTATAAGAGGAAGGTTTCTCAGGGTGGACCTTATTAAATACTTGTAAGCAATGAGGAAATGCCCACCCAAGCTGTTCAAGTGGCAAGGTCATGGAGCCTGCCAAACCAACATCAACTCCGCACACACCAACCTGGGTTATGACCACTGGGACCAGGCTCACCTGGGCTATAGAAGAAAACCGGGCACCTTGGGCGTGCTGCTCTATGGCTGGCACCCCGTTACAAGCTTTTCCACCCCTGGGTATGTCAGGCTGTGCCGCAGCACCCCTAAAGGCTTCACGGCCTAAAAATAGCCACCCTTCTCTTGGGTGTCCTTTGGGTTCAATTCCGGGTCTGGCAAACGCAGAGCAGTGCTGGAACAGGTCTCCCACTTCCAGGACACATTACAGATATGGGCGGCACCCACCCCAGGACCTTGGGTAGTGGAGGACTCACCTTGGCGCTCTTTCACCCTATTCACCCACTGGAGACTGTTCCTGATCAGCTAGGCTGATTCAGAAGTGGGGTTAAACGCCAAAGATACAGAAGATGAACCTGCAAACAACGTGCCATAAGTTGGCTATTAGATGAAAACCTGAACATCCCCAGACCCCCAGCGAGCCCCACACCATCTCCAGTCTAGGCTGGAGAACACACAAGGGAGCCACGCTCACAATCCCTACCTACTGAACCAAATCCCAGGGCAGTTGAGCGATCGTCTATCTCACTTCTGACACCAATTGTGAGCGATGGCAAAATGCCCACCCAAGCTGTTCAAGTGGCAAGGTCATGGAGCCTGCCAAACCAACACCAACTCCGCGCACATCAACCCAAGTTATGACCACTGGGACCAGGCTCACCTGGGCTGTAGAATAAAACCGGGCACCTCGGGCGTGCCGATCTCTGGCTGGCACCCTGGTACAGGCTTTTTCACCACTGGGTATCTGTCAGGCTGAGCCACAGTACCTGTAGATGCTAAACTACCTAAAAATAGTCACCCATCTCATTGGTGTCCTCTGGATTCAATTCGAGGTCTGGCAAACGCAGAGCAGTGCCGGAATACAGGTCTCTCACTTCCAGGCCACATCACAGACATGGGCGGCCCACACCCCAGGACCTTGGATAGTGGAGCATTCACCTTTGCGCTCTCTCACCCTTTTCACCGACTGGAGACTGTACCTGATCAGCTAGGCTGATTCAGAAGCAAGGTTAAACGTCAAGGGTACTGAAGATGAACCTGCACATACAACGGGCCATAAGTTGGCTATAAGATGAATACCTAAAAATCATCTGCAGGTTGGATGGTGGCGCCGACCTCAGGGGTATTTTTTGGAGAGCTCCTGATGGGAGAACACCAGGCCAACCCTATAAGCTTTTGATGCCAGCTTGTAATACAGACATCAAGAGGAGATTCTAAGGAGCATGATGTGTTCAGTTGTGGAGTCAGATTTCCTGGCTGCATTCAAGGTGTTGCTTGCAGAGTTTCTAGGTGATGTTCTGTTTGAGCTTGCTTAGGTTGAGGGAGGTTCTTCTGTAACATGTTGTTGGTATCCTAGCTTTGGATCTACCTGCTGGATTTGCCACCTTCCCTCCCCCCTTTTTTTTATGTATATATTGCTGTGATGCTGGAGTGGTGGGTTGTGGTGTGTGTGTGTGTGTGCGTGGGTGGGTGTGGATGCGTTGCTTCTTCATATGCTTCTTTATTGTACAGTGTGCTGTTCCATGTATATATGTATA
>SDVV010009921.1:0-16480 GCA_016164225.1 Gammarus roeselii | reverse complement strand
GGCGGTCGTGGTGTTGCCGGCGGTCGTGGTGTTGCCGGCGGTCGTGGTGTTGCCGGCGGTCGTGGTGTTGCCGGCGGTCGTGGTGTTGCCGGCGGTCGAGGTGTTGCCGGCGGTCGTAGTGTTGTCGGCGGTCGTGGTGTTGCCGGCCGATGTGGGGAAGGGCTGACAGGATCAGCATTCACAGGAACAGATGAAAAAGAATCCACAAGCAGTTGACTCATGTCTCTCTGACCAGCAACAACCTCCCCAGACGGGAGCTTTAGAGGACCAACAGAAGGACAGCCCTTCTTTCTACTTCTGATATTAGAATGAAACATCTTGGGAGCGATGGAGAAGTTGTTTGCTAATTTCTGTTCATACAGACTCTGGCTTTGGCGTGAAAAATTTCTGTACTCAAAATTGAACCAACTAAATCTCCACAAGGACGCCAATACCTCCCCATGCTGCCTACCAAGCCTCCCCCTCAAATACTTGTATTGCGCTCAAGCCCGAGATCTACTCATCATCAGCTCCCTAGGAGGACCCCACCACCAGCTCGGCCGCGAAGCAGAGTTTCGAGTGGGAACAAACCTGTCGACAAGTGGATGGACAATGTACTGAAACAAACCATAATTCTCCTCCACAGTGCCATACAGGAACTCATAATGCCAGTCAACATCTGTTAAAGCTTCTCATACTTTTGTTATTTCCACAAGACCACATAACTCGCTTTAAACCAGGATCAACTGCAACATCATTCATCTGAAAGACATACTCCAGCAAGACATCCCACCAAGGCATCCCATGAGAGGAGGCAAAACTGCCACAGAAGACACCCGATCCTTGTATGTGGTCAGCACCAGGTCAAGAATGCTGCTCGAATCAATGGAAGTACTTTCTTTCACCCACTGGGTGAGTCCAGGAAGAACAAAACAGTCAAGATACTGAGTCTCAATGGGAGGAATATAAATATTAAAAATATCTGCAGACCAATCTAATGAGGACAAGTTAAAATCTCCAAGAACAGCAACCTCCCTGCCAACACTAAACTCAAGCAAGAATTCAACCAGTTCAGCATTCTCCTCAGCTTAATAGGAGAGTGGGCGGTAAACCACCACAACTGAAACATCATAATTAAGTAGGGAAACAGCAGAAACATTGGGCAAACGCACCTCAATCGGCGCAAACTTCAAATTGTTTGCAATACACGAACAGACTCCATGCTTTTTCACTTCTTCTACCACATCTGCCCTCACAAGCTGAAACCCTGGCAAATTAGGACGATGACACAGGAGAGGTCAACCAAGACTCACTCACACAGACCAATTGCAAATCCAACTGCTGCACCATATGACCAACATACAGGACCTTATTCATAAGATAATTCAAATTGATAGATCACCACCGCAAAAGAGTGAAATTCATCTGCAAGGACCGGCCAACTAGTTTAAAATACCACTACCACAGCCCCCCCGGGACGACATGGAAACCAGTTAGAGCTCCACGGCCACCACCCAGACCATGACCGCCTCCGGAACCACCACCACGGCCGCCGGTCGCACTGCGCACCCCGGCACCGCTGCAAACACCAGCACCACTGCGGCCACCAGCACCACCTCGGCCGCCAGCACCACCTTGATCGCCAGCACCTCCCTGGCTGTCCGCACCTCGGCCGCTAGCACCCCCGTAACCACCAGCATGGCCGCGGCCACCAGCGCCGCCGTGACCACGTGCACCACCGCCCCCGCCACCAAAGCACTCGCACCGCCCTGAGCACGACCGTCACCGCCCCGACTACCACCCACAAGTGTCCAACGAAACGAGATCTCGGAAACAACACTAGGCCCCACCTGACCAACACCAGCATCCGCCCACAATTCTTCAGCAGCCGCCAAGAATTCGCCTCTCTCCTTTCTGTCACCCTCTGATTCATCAAGAGCATGCCTCCAAACCAGCAACTCTCCTCTCTGCCTGTAAGTGAGGTCTTTTTAGATAAAAACTTTCAAAACCATCTAAGCTCCTCCGCTTAGGGGCCTGAGACAGCAAGTTATGCCTAGAATCATCGTTGGTCATCTTTGCTCTGAACAGTCCAGTAGCACCAACCTTAACCAAGTCAGTCAGAACAACGTCAATGCCCAGGACACAACAGACTTCATGAAACTTTGCTTCTCCAAGCTCAACAGTCTCACTAGCAAAACCTCTCAACATAACTGAGCACTTCCTTTTCTCCCTCTCATTCACCTATCTCACCTCCTCAAAGACATCATTCCTAAACGCCAAATGCCAAAGGAACCACCAGTGCCACGGCCTACTAGAAGACCAGTCTGTTGATTTTCCTAAGTATAATCACAACTGCATCTACTCTTCATACTCGCCATCAAATCTCTAACCTGCCCCACCAGCGATCCAACTGCCACCAGCAACTGAGAAAAAGACTACTGAAGATGGTCGACTGTCTCTGAAATATTATTGCAGCTTCGACAGTGACAACAGATATACCTTACAGCACCAGATGCATCCGACAGAACCGCATCAATCAAACTCACTTTGATACCCAAACACATGCCCTCCCAGTGAAAACCCTTCTGAAAGACGCCACAAAAAACAGACTGATCACTCAGCCTGGTATGGCAAAAGCCACATGCCGAACCAGTGCACGCCACAGCAGCCCAGCTGCTCACAAAATTACCAGCACGCCCAGCACTCCGCCCCCTAAACTCCGCACACTCACGTCAGCAGAACCACCAGGTAGTTACCGCAGCTGACCGCAAAGGCGAGGATGGCAGATCCACAGCAGGCGCAGCTGAAGACGACGACAGGCAGCGTCGCTTGGGAACATCAGCGTCCCCAGGGGTAAACCGCAGCAAAGAAGCCGCACAACGTCGAGGAGTAGCCACACCCAGACTTGCTTCCCTCTGCACCTCCAAGGCCAAAATTTCTCCCCTGCTGAACTCCTCCAGGGCCTGAATCACTGACCCCACCGAGCTACTGCCGGAAGTGTCACCATCTCCACACAGGTCCAGCACCACCGAACCTCCACCGGAACTCACACTCCCGCCAGCGGCCGCCTCAATACGACCCGAATCAAGCTCCAACCACTCCTCACGACTCTTCCCATCCAATACAATGGACTTTCACTTTTCCTTCGCGAGGGTCAACCACTTTGACATTGTACACCTTTCTATCCATACATTCATCTCTTTTCAAAATAATGCTCCCCCCCAAACACCGCACACCCCGCTCCACGCATTGCACCGCAGCAAGGGCCAGTATCAGAGTTATTATAACTATTTTTTCAACAGTTTTATTTTTTTCTGTAAGATTACAACATTAAAACAGTTACAGCACAATAAAAGCAGTTTCAGCATAATAAAAGCAGTACGAAACAAAAGCAGCAGTAGGTGTGTAGTGAGTTTCTGGTAAAATGTGGTAATGGAAACAGCTAAAATAGTCCAGAGTATTTTAAGCCTTGTTCTTCTTTCTTCTTTGTTCTTGTCCAGTATTCAACCATAATGAAGATATTGCCACATTAGCTAGCTTAACACAAGTTAGAATAAACTGAATTTTCAAGAAGACAGTTGATATATGTACTGCTGGCCAGTCTTTGAAATTCAGTTATTATTTGTCACAGGGGTGTTAAAACTTTAGTTTTGTTTTGAATTAGACTCTCCAAAAAATTTGAGAGGTTCAGGAGAAGAGAAATGGAACTGTATGAGGCTGAATCTGTAGAAGATTTGATGGGTTTCAGGATGGTGATGATTTTAGCTTGTTTCCAATTGTTGCGAAACGTGTTGTGTAGAACGGAAAAATTGAATATGTCTATGAGGGTCCCGATGGCATGTGGCCCCAGTTTTTTTTTATAAGTGAATGTTTGAAATGCCGTAGATGGTAAATTACGGAGTTTCGTTGATGAATTCTCCGCTTATTGTTGGCCGAGAAAGCTGGATTGAAACCACGGACGAACCCGGCGGGTATATGCCCTCTGTCTGTGTGGTTAAGTACTGAGGTGGAGTGTTTCATGGCTGTGCATTGGGTGATGTCAGTCTTGTAGGGCTGTTTCTATAGATGTGTATTCGTCCCAGTCTGCTCATTTGTTGTTGCAAAAAGTATGAAGGGGCTTATTGGAATGTAGATTTGGGCTTGAAGTTGATAATTAATGACTATTGGGAAGTGGTCAGACAACATGTCTTGACGGACCGTCTAGAGACGTCTGGGGAGGCCTGTTGTGTGTTGGGGTTGAAAGGTTTGTGAGTGGGTTTGTGTTTTTTTAATGTAATAAGTGTGTCTAGTTGGTCAATGAGAACACCGCCCCTCCAGTTGATGTTGTTGTTGCTTAGCCCCGGTTTCCACAGGCGGAGGTCGAAACCGCGCCAGCGCGCCGCCCGGGATCGTCAATACCCACCGACACGCGTGTGTTGAGACAAGGGGAGGTGAGAGATGATAAAGTGGTGACCGGCTTAGTGGTGGGGTAGAATGTTTTTGTTGCTATCTGGATTAATTTTGTGGGTTGTGTGGCAGTTAACAAATGGCCACCCGTGTGGTATAATTTTAATCGTGGACACCAGAACATTGAAACTTGCAGCGTGTTCATGTCCCTCAGCCATACTGCAACGCCCCAACCAGACGCGTGCAGGGATAACCTCATGTGGAACAGGAATGTTATGTAGGAGAAAAAAATATGGGGATTATTTACTAGTCCATAAAAAACAATGAGTGTATATGTCATAGCTCTGGTGTCTTGCAAGGATAGGTGGGCCTGAGGCCCGGGCAGCGCTCAGACTGCGTCCACGTAAACACCGTAGAAACGGCGCACAAGGCGCAATCTCCAACAGCAAGGTTATGAAACAGGGTGGGTTGAGGGACTTTTGCTGGGCCGAAGCCCCAGACGCCGGCACCGCAGGCAAGACATCTTGATGGAGGTGGTCCGCCCGACTCATGTGGGCTTCCTCGGGGGCCGCCTCTTTGTTGGGCTTCCAGTCACCACCAGGAGTGGTCATGTGCATTGAAGTCACATAGGGCGATGGCGTTTGTGGTTGTGGTTGTGTTGAGGTAGTCCAGGGGGGTGTACAATGATGAGGTGGATATGAACTGAATGTAGGGATTTATATGTTAAATTGATTGTATTGTTTCTAACGAATTTGTACGTGTAGTGATTGCAGTTCCAAAGTGTGGTCAGGGGGAGGAAGTTGTGTGATAGTAGAAGCGGTTGTGTTGGTGAAGGATGGTTGTGGAGTAGGGCGATGTGGATGTGATGTTTGTGTAAGACCTGTTTCTGTTCAACTTGATTCCAACCAATGACGTTTGCGTACATTTGTATTATATTTAAGTGGTTAGCATTGACATGGGGTTGTTGTTGTGACCCAGGAGGTAGTTGCTTGTGATGTGAGACAAAAAAAGTTTTTTTTTTCAGAAATAATCAGTTTTTTTTCTATAAAAAACACTTGAACATTTTTTTTTTTTTTTTAGTAATTATTCAAACAACTACATCACTTATTCATTTGAAGTTTAATTTATGACTACTGCTGCAGGTGCTGCTATTTAACTAAAGTAACACAGGGATTCCTCTAGTCTGACATAGGGTGGTGGTGGTGGTGGTGGTGGTCGAGGCTGTGGCGGTCACGTTGGGGGCGTTGAGGTGGCCGCGGCGGCGGGCCGTGGTGGCGGTGCTGGTGGTCGCGGCGTTGCTGATGACCGAGGCGGTGCTGATGACAGTGGCGGTGCTGGTGGTCGCGGGGATGCTGCCGGCCGAGTTGACGCTGCCGGCCGAGTTGGTGCTGGCAGTCGAGGGAGTGTTGGAGGCCGTGGAAGTGCTGGCGGACGGGGAAGTGCTGGCGACCGGGGAAGTGCTGGCGGCCGGGGAAGTGCTGGCGGCCGGGGAAGTGCTGGCGGCCGAGGTACGGCTCGCGGAAGTGGTTGTGGTGCCGGGAGTGGCCGTGGTCCTGGCGGTGGTGGTCGTGGAACTCCAGGTGACCATGAGGATGGTGTTTTAAACTAGCCAGGCAGTCTTTGCAGAAAGATTTCACCATTTTGCGGTTGTGCTGTGTAAATTTGAATTCCCTTATTGATACGGTCCCTTATGTTGGTCATATGGTGCAGCAGTGGGACTTGCAGAAGGTTGGTGTGTGTGAGTCGTGGTTGACTACATCGGTATCGTCGTCCTTTGTTGATTTGCCGGGGTTTCATCTGGTGAGGGGAGATGTGTTGGGGGAGGTAAAGAAGCATGGAGTTTGTTTATATGCTGCAAACAATTTTAAATTTGTGCCGGTTGATGTAGGTTTTCCCAATGTTGCTGCAATTTCTCTCCTGGATTATGATGTCTCAGGCTGAGGAGAATGCTGAACTGATCGAATTCCTGCTAGAATTTTGTGTTGGTAGGGAGGTTGTTGTTCTTGGTGATTTTAACTTGCCTTCGTTGGATTGGTCTGAAGACAGATACAGATACAGACACTAGGCCGCATCCCCCAGAAAGGATGATGGCCGACGGCAAGGCGCACCTCACACCCTAATACGCTCACACTCACACAACTTAGTCCTTTTGTGCTAAAGGGTCCGGCCGGTACCCCCTATACATACATTCTGGGTCACGAGTGCAGTCCGAGGATCCGTCGTCAGCAGCAGGGCATGACAGTTTTCACTGGTTTGCCCCCGCCGCGTCATAATGACCGGGCCCCCCTCCACTCACGATCATCCCGACAGCGAGATGCCAAGGGCGGGAAAGCACATCAGAGCAGCGTCAAAATCAACCATTCTCCACTCACGCCTGTCCATTGCACGCTCTCTCGCCACCTCCACATTCATGTTTCTCCTTCCCAACGCCTGCTTCACACCATCCATCTACCCAAACTTCGGTCTACCTCTAGGCCTACGACCACTCGCCTCCGCATTCATCACCCTTTTCACCAATCTCCCTTCATCCATCCTCTCCATGGGCCCGAAACATCTCAGAACACGCGAATCCACTCTGTCCTCCAACTTCTTCACCATCCCTGTTCTCTTTCGAACCACGTCGTTGGTGATCCGGTCTCTCAGCGTTACTCCAGTCATGCTCTTCAAACATTTCATCTCGAAAATATTCAACCTTCTTCTCTCCTCTGCTCTCACCCCCCAAGCCTCAGCTCCGTAGAGCACAGGTGGGACAACAACCAACTCATACAGCCCTCTCTTTGCTTCTATCCCCAACGTCCTACAGCTCATTACACTCTTTAGTGCACCCAACACTTTACATCCCTCCGCCCACTCCATACAAAAGGCAGCACCCTCCACAGCGCTCCCTGTCAATCCTGTCGTATGCATTCTCCAGATCCATGAAGGCCCAGAACACATCCTTTCCTTTGGCAAGGTACTTCTCACAGACCTGTCTCACTGCAAAAATCTGATCGGTACACCCTCTACTACTCTTAAAGCCACACTGTTCCTCTCCAATTGGGCAGTCCTTACAGTCTTTAATCCTTTTGATCAGCTCTCTCCCGTACAACTTACCAACCACAGATAACAGACAGATACCTCTCGAGTTGCAGCATTCATTTTTATTTTTTTTGCCCTTATATAGCGGAACAATGCAGGCACTGCGCCACTCACTCGGTACCACGCCTGCCACAAACCATAAGTTTAGTAACCTCACCAATCATTCGACAATCGTTACTCCACTCTTCTTAATGTACTCGGTCGCAACGTCATCCAAACTAGGGGCTTTCTCTGCTTTCATCACGTCCACCGCCTCCTGCACCTCTTCTCTGGTAATGTCCGCAACAAGTCTTTCTCCCAAAACTGGCGTTCGAGCACCACCACCAACAGCAACAATGTCAGCCTCTCTGTCATCCTCAACATTCAACAACTCATCAAAATACTCGGCCCACCTCTTCCGTACATCACCACTTTCCAACAACAACTGGCCGTTTTCATCTTTCACCACTTCCTCCTTTCCGGTCTCTCCCTTTCTCACCCTCTTCACCTCTTTCCAGAACATCTCCTCAAATTCTTGTCTCTTTGTAGCTTTCATGAGCCACCTCCAACTTCACCTGCAACCACTCCTCAAACGCTCCCCTTTTCCGTGCCACCGCCAGTTTGACCTACTCGTTCCACCACTCGCAGTCTTTCCTCCTGCACGCTCCCACACGGCGCACACCACACACCTTCTTTGCACATCTTAGCAACGCATCCCTTAACGTCTCCAATTCTTCCTCCACATCTCTCAGGTCCTCTCCTCTCACTTCGTCATATTCTTCCTTCAACACCTGCTGAAACTCCTCGGCTCTACTTTTCACATTCGGTTCACTCACTTTCACTATATCTCTCCCTCTTCCCACTCGTTTGTTACCCTTCTGACCATCTACCTTCTACCAGCAGATGGTCAGACACTCCTCCACCCTCCCCTCTCCACACCCGCACATCCAACAGCCTCCCCACCACTCTCCTCGATATCAGCACAAAATCCATCTGTGCTCTCTCCACCATTGCACCATGGGCCATCCTTACCCATGTGTACTTGTGGATATCTCGCTTCTTGAACAAACTGTTTCCGACCACCAACTCCTGCTCCATAAACAGACTTATTAGGTTTTCTCCACTATCATTTCTACTGGGAAAGCCATATCTTCTTATCACATTCTCCACCATTACATCTCCAATTCTTGCATTAAGGTCACCCAGTACAACTACATTGAAATGACCTCCAAAACTCTCAATACACTTACTCAGGTCAGTCCCGAAATGCTCCCTCTCTTCACTCCTCTTGCTGCCAGGTCCATAAGCACTCACAAATGCCCATCTTTCTACGCCTAACCAACTTTTACCAACATCAATCTTGAGATCACCTCCTTCCATTTGGTAGCGCTACTAGCCAACCGATCACTCAATATCAAGACCAGGGTACACTAACAACACAGGGTAAACTGAATAAATCATCACCTGCTGCTAATTTCATTACAATGATTTTTACCTATGGCATTCTCCGCATCAGCGCTTGTGCTAGTGTCACTGGAGCCAACCTGCCATTCGGTATTCCGATATTTCTTTGTGAATTAAAGCAACTGTAGTTCATCATGCCGTGTTGTTCAGTAATCGGTCGAAAGAACCAAGGAATTCACTCCGAAGTTTCATTTTTTAGGTATCCTAAATCTCTGAGTTTGAAGAAACAGTGGTTTCTTGCAACAGGCAGTCAGGATATCTTCAATTTAAACAAGCAAAAATGTGCTCGGCTCATTTTGACTATAGTTTTTTTTAAACAGGCCTGAAAAACACCGTGCTTCCTCATTTATAAAACAATAGAAGAATATTAAAGCCCGATGCTGTCCCATCAAAAGGGTTACCGCATATGCAGTAACCCTTTTTCACCGGAGCCTTTTTTGAGTCATAATAGGCTCCCCCGTAGGGCGCGAACGCGAAGCAGGAATTCGAAGTGTCCTGCCACTGTAAATATAAATATTTGCGCCAACTCTGTCTATTGTTTAAAAAAGGCCTTTGAATGATTCAAACTAAAATTGCGCTAATAGTTATAGAAATTGGTAATTGCAAAATGATGTCATACTGGATTTTGTCAGAAAATACCTCTGATCTCCAAAGATTTACAATTATCTCCGCTGTCTGATGTACAAAAAGTTAAATATTGAAGTATTTACCCAAGATTCACAAACGAAAAGTAAACAAAGTTTCAGCTTGTCGTTTCAGCAATTTGCGGAAGAACAGTATTTTTACCTGTATAAACTGCTTTGTTCTGATCAATTAGTTTGTGTTTGCTCAAAAATTGTGACCAATATGAAATATTGAACATCTCCTCTTCAAGATGATGGTTTACTTAAATATATAGAATGCAAAAAAACCACTTGAAAACTCAAAAATGTTGAGCTTAAAATGACTAGACTGGTTATGCAAATATTAGCTGTATGGCTCCAATGACGTCACGGGCAGGTAGGGCGGAGCCATGACGTCCGACCACGTGATTCTGACGTCATGTCATAAATTATTGGGTCTACCTGTTGGTGTTAGTTTACCCTGATCAAGACCACACCCTCTCGTGCCCTACCTTCCTCCACATCAGACTCTTCCACTTACCACACCAAACTCACATTCCTCCTTACCTTTCAACTTCGTCTCACTCAGCGCCAACACATCAAACTTCCTCCTCACAAACATCTCACCAATCTCCCACCTCTTTACATCATTTGTACAACAGCCACGCACATTCAGCGACTCTAACAATAGGGTTCGGAGGGGGGTGCCTCTCCTCCCCCCGCTCGTCTTGTCGTCTCCAAGGAAAGGTTTTACTGAGAACGGGATTCCTAGCCCCTTCGCGCCGCCCCGTCTAGTCGCCTTTTGCGATACGGTGGGGTTACGGTAGCACGATTCTACTCCCGGCTACGGGGCGCCCCTTTAGTTGCCTTCTACGACAAGCGGTGGATACGGTAACAAGATTCTAAAGCCCCGGCTACAAGGCCTGTAGACATTTTTAATAATTATATGCCTCCAGTTGATTTGCCGTTTCTTCATTGTTTTGCTCTTGTTGGACTCACTCAGTGGGTGAGTGAAAGAACTTTTATTGATTCGGGCACCATTCTTGATCTGGTGCTGACTACAGAGGAAGATCGGGTGTCATCCGTGGCAATTTTGCCTCCTCTCCCGGGGTGCCGCCCTGCCCCTGTCTTGATTGAGTATTGTTTCCAGTTGATCCTGGTTTTAAATCGGTCATGTGGTCTCGTGGAGATGACAAGAATATGAAAGAAGTTTTGGCAGACGTTGACTAGCATTACGAGTTCCTGTACGGCACTGTGGAGGAGAATTATAGTTTGTTTCAGTCAGTTATCCATTCGCTTGTTGAAAGGTTCGTTTCCACTCGAGACTCAGCTTCGCGGCCAAGCTGGTAGTGGGGCCCTCCGGCGGAGCTGATGATCAGTAGATCTCAGGCTTGGGCGCAGTACAAGCTTTTGAGGAGGGAGCTTGGTAGGCGGCATGAGGAGGTGTTGGTGTCCTTGGGAAAGTTTAGTAGGCTCAATTTTTGGTACAGAATTTTTTCGGCACAGCCAGTGGTTGTATGAATAGGAAGTAGCCAACAACTTCTCTGTTGCTCGCAAGATGTTTCACTCCTATATCAGAAAAAGAAAGAAGGGCTGTTCTTCTGTTGGTACTCTGGAGCTTCCATCTGGTGAGGTTGTTGTTAATCAGTGAGACTTGAGTCAGCTGTTTGTGGACTCTTTTTCGTCTGTTTTTGTGGATGCTGATCCTGCCGGCCCTTCCCCACATCATTTTTTTTTCCTGGAAATTTTGATGAGATTTGTGTGACGAGACTATTAGTCTTGGGTCCCCAGGTTCTGGACAATTTAGATTCATCTTCTGCCCTTGGACCTGATGGTATCCACCCTAGTGTTTTGAAGCAATGTTCTAAGCAGCTGTCATTGCCCTTGTCTTTGATATTTGTGAAGTCGTTGGGCCAGGGAGTTTTGCTGGGGGCCTGGAAGGAATCTCATGTTGTTCTCTTATTCAAGTCTGGTGCGAGGAGGAACCCTCTCAATTATCGACCTGTGAGTCTCACTTCTGTATGTTGTGAGGTACTGGAGCGAGTTATTGTGTCACAGGTGGTGTCTTTTGTGGAGGATTCTGGCATTTTGTCAAGCGGCCAATTTGGATTCAGGGTGGGAAGGAGCATGGAGGATCAACTGTTGCTTACTTACAGTGAAGTTGCTGATCTGGTGGTGGATGTGGTCTTTCTGGATTTCTCCAAGGCATTTGATGTTGTCAATCCTTCTGTTTTGTTGGCCAAACTAAGGTGTGTGGGTATTCATGGTAGATTGTTGGATTGGATTAGTAATTTTCTGATTGGGAGGCCAATGTGTTTCTGTGGGGGGAGTAGTCAGTGACCTTCGGGAGGTGACAAGTTGAGCACCCCAGGGTTCTGTGCTGGGCTGGCTCTTGTTTTTGCTGTATGTAAATCATGTTGCAGCGGGAGTGGCTTGTAAGTGGAAGGATTTTGCTGATGACTTCAAACTTTATTTAAGCTTACCACGCAAAGTAAGCAGTTTGCCTGTGTGTGTCGTCTTTGCAGAGAGATCTTAATTTGGTGCAGTCTATTTCCTTGTCATGGAATCTTTCTCTGAACATTGCCAAATGAGTCTATATGCGTTTTTACAGGGGTCGTCTTGAATCGGAGCAGCTTGATGATATACAGATACAGATGGAATTGCTTATAGTTTGAATGGTGTGGCACTTGAGCATGTTGATTCCTGCAGGGACTTGGGAGTGCTTGTTGACTCAAGGTTGTGATTTCATCTCCATGCAAAGAGAGTTGTTATGAGTTCTGTTTGTCAATAGGAGTTCTGTTTTCACGGTGTCATTGTTTATAGCTCATATAAGGCCCATCTTGGACTACTGCTCTTGTGTGTGGAATGTGGGATATTTGGGGGATCTGAGACTTTTGGAGTCTGTGCAGAGGCGGTGGACCAAGGAAATAGAGGGTCTGGGTAGAGTGAGAGGCTTAGAGCTTTGCAGTTGTTTTTGGTCAGGGGGAGGTTGTTGAGTTCGGATCTGGTGAGGTGTTGGAAGATTTTTTACAGTTCTGTGGATTTGGGGTTGTCCGCTCTGTTTGAGCGAGCTCCAGATATTGGTACACGTGGTCATTCTTTCAAGCTGGTATTTTCTCTCTGTCAGACAGACTATAAATGCAGATTCTTCTATTGTTGCATGTTTAGGTCTAGAACAGTCTGTCCTCAGATGTGGTGCAGTGCAATTCCCTCCGTGGCTTCAAGAGGGCCTTGGCTGAGGAGTTGGGGGGTGGGGTGTTGTAGGAGTTCTACTGGGCATAGCAGATTTGATTTTGTGGTTTTGTTTCTGTGTTTGGACAGTTGTGTGCAATTGATGACTGTCTTCAGTGTTTTTTGTCGACTTATTAGGCGCAATTCAACCAGCGTATTGCTGCAGTTTTGATATCGTGTTGTTCTTCAGATTGCTGACGCCCTAAGGTATACTGCCTGCCATGCCCTGTTGGCAGGGCTGCCGGGGCTGTGGGGGGCTGCAAAGGTGAAATTTAAAGGTGAGTGGCACAGTCAGGCGGCCCAGGCCCAGTAGTGAGAACTGAGAAGGCTGCAACTTATTAGTATCACTGTAACAAACAGATTATAACTTGTATCAACCAATAAATTGTGATTGTTACTGACTCACTCACATAAATGAGGAACAGGTTATAACCCCTCTCTTAATTTTCCATTTTTCTACCTGAAGACCCACAAAATTTAAAAAAAAATTTAAGTGCTCTAGCCTTGGGCCTTGGCTCCTGAGGCATTGAAGGCTTAAATTGACTCTAAAACAAAATATTCTGAGATAGTACATACTAAAACACTAATAAGTTGATGTCTAAATACAGGTATACCTGTATATATATGAAAATATGAAGCATATATATACCAGTTTGAGTTTATTTTATGATCAGCTGAACCGAAAAAAATGCTAAAAAAGGAGAGGAAAAAATTAGTTTTTCAACATCTCTAGTAGGGGTGGAGGTGGTGGTGGAGTTGGTGTCAAACGTGGAGCCTGGATTGGTAGCGCCCCGGGTTAAGGAGCCACCGCCAGGGAGACCGCCAAACGTACAGGAGAGGGGCCACAAAGGAGTGGGAGACGTCAGATGTCGGTGCGGGGGGACGATGTTATTGTTTATATCGGTATTGATGTTATGGACTGGTGGCAGTTAATTCATTGCCACCCATGTGGTAATAGGTATATTTCTATTGTTATGGACACCAGGATATTGTTTTCTGTCGTCTGTCCGAGTCCCCCATCTGCACTGGATCGCGCCAACGCGGCGTACCGAAGGACGCCAGCAGGTAATGGATGGTATGTGTTGGGACTTGGGTTAGATTCAATGTCACTAGCTTGGAGAAGGAGGAGAGGCAGAAACGGCGGTGGTAGTTTACTTCCCCCCACACGAAAAAAATGGTATAATGTGTTGTGGCTCTGGTCTAGTGTTTTGGTGGTGGTCCAGGCAGCGCACAGGCCGCACCCACGCCGACGTGAACAAGCGGGGGGGGGGGGAGTTGAGGAACTTTTGCGTAACACCATCCGTACCCGGACGAAGTTAGCTTCCACCTCGCGACGGCCTGCCCGACGCTTGTAGGCTACCTCATAGACGGCCCTATACTTCTATGCTTCATAATGGACGACCTTGTAGGCTACGCCCCCTTTTGAGCAGTTTGGTTTATCCTTCTTTTGATTTCCCTTGAATAGTTTTCTGGTAAGTTTCTTGTATCCATCTAGCAATTTATTGCATTTGTCAAGGTTATAACCAGCTAACGCACTTGCTTAAATTACTGAACAGGTTTTGTTCCATACGTTTTGCTAAATTCTATCCTTAAGTGCAAATTCTTTCTGTTTTGACAAGTTGAAAGTTGAGCCGGATTGTGCTTCCTTGTGTGGTTGCAATGGTTTTTGGTCTGGTGCGGCTGGTTGATGTTGGGGTGGTGAGGTTGGTGTTAGTAGGGATGACTGCTGAGTGTAGCGAGTGTACTGTTGTTGTCCACGTAAGAGGAGAAGTTAATGAGAAGCGGTGGTCTAGTTTAAAGATGTTAATGCTGCTAAGTGGTTACTGATGGAACTGGCATAATGTTAGCTAGTCATATTGTACTCAGAATTATTTTTTTGAAGCAGTTCCTTTTAGTCATATTTAAATTATCATAACTGAATTGTGGTGGCATACCAACCTTATAGTGAGAGATGCATTTTGTTACATATAGTTGAATGCATAGTGATTTATCGTTGTTCCTGGTTCCAGATGAGCATACAGATGTAATATTTGAGAGCACTCTAACTATTGTATTTAGCTACATAACATGATATTATCCCTTGAGTAACTGTTAGGATGCTGGGATTTGCCCTCAAGTTCACAGAAATTAAGCAATGCTCTGCATTTATTTTACCTCATCATAGTGTGTAACGACCTATCTAACTGTGAGATTTGTGCCTAACTGTTGAATTACAAGAGTTTTTTGATGACATGTATATCTATTTATCAGAAATTTTATTGAATTGTGGTGTTTTATAAGATGTTCGTGTGTAATACATTTCTGATTTTCTTACAGTTGGGCCACTCTATATTAGGTGGTAGTCACTCAATCTACCCTTTTAATAATACATAAACTACTCGGCAATAGCTGTGATTCATGACTTTTATGCGTTGGTGTGTTTTCCTTCCCTACTGTATAGGTGCACACATGAATCCCATATATTATGTGGTTCACAGTTTACTCCTGTTGGAGGAAATAGCTACAAGAAAATTACTCGTAATAATCATTCTGTTGTATAACAGACATTTTGCTGCACCTGACATATACCTCACTTGCATCCTACGTGGGAACTAACAGTTATGTCAGAAGCGCCGCTGACTTGGTCCCTCTTATTCAAATTTAATCTGTAGCTACCTACACAAGTTTATCAACATTAGTCTAGAGCTGCTTGGCTTGATGACCCTTGACCTCAGGGGGAAACTATTGGGTTGTACTACAACATTATTGTATACCTGTAGCTTACGTGATCAAATGTACTACTATGACCTTGATGGTTTTGAATAAAGTTATTATTATTACATACTTGTAACTAATTAATAGAACATTCTTTACTTACTTCCTTCCATTACAGAAGAGGGGAGAAACCGAAAAAACTGCATTTCATACTCTTCATTTGGTAGCTGCATGGCACCAGTAGCAGGAGCTGAGGAGGTCATCTTACTGGTAATTGGCACTTGGCCGATAGTGGGATGTCAATGTTGAGAAGCTTGCAACACAGGACTAGAAAAATCTGCAGAAGAAGAGCTGGATAAGCAAGTAGCAAGAGCAGAGTAGGTTACCTAGAAACTTTGCATTTATGGTGTAGCGTCGACCAGGGTGACTTCCCGCATTTTGCGCATACTTTGAAATAACTCAAAAAGTCTGCGGCCAAGAAACTTCGTTTTTACGGTGTGTATAGCTACTATTATGACCATGGAGCACCGTAAGTTTCAACATTCTATCGTTAACCAAAAAAAAGTTATTTACAAAAAACAGTGCGGCAAGCTACGACCCCAAATCGGGGGTGACTCCCCGCACCCCCCATATATATATCAATAATTGAAACGCAAATTGAAAGTTTGAGAGTAACAATAGATAGAGCGTGCCTATATTAGTAAATATCAGTTGCTTATAATAAAATTTTAGGTTAAATATTACGTCTGTGATAGTCTGTGTCGTTGTCATGGAATCTCTCGTTGAACATTGACAAGTGTGTTTTTATGCGTTTCTACAGGGGCCGTCTTGAATTGGAGCAGATTGATGATAGAACTGCTTATTATTTTTATTATTTACAACACTCCTCACGTGGTTCCATCTCCACGTGAGGAGTGTTGTAAGAAAGGCTTCCACTCTGGCAACCAGTCTGCTCCGCTCTACTGTCAATAGGAGTTCTGTTTTCATGGTCTCTTTATTTATTACTCATATTAGACCCATCTTGGACTACTGCTCATGTGTGTGGAATGTGGGATATTTGGGGGATC
>SDVV010009920.1:0-16480 GCA_016164225.1 Gammarus roeselii | reverse complement strand
AGAAACAGACTCATTGTTGACGATGACATGAGATCAAGTTGGTCAAAAACTGAGCCTCAAGTTTCAAAGCTGACTGCCCAGATCCAAGCACAATCATCGCATTAAAAGGTGAGTCTTTGCCTAGAATTCCTTGGTTTATTTCAATTACTTTTTAGTTCTCTGATTTTAAGTTTTAAGTAATACTCTGAATAACCAAGTTTTAATGGTAAAGTTTGAGCTTTACAATTTAACTTCTATTAAAAATTCCTTATTTAGTGTGAAAATATTGCGAGGGGTCGCAGGTTAATTTGGTATTCAAAGAAGGGGCCGCGACTCGGAAAAGGTTGAGAAAGAAAGTGCAATACTGGAAATAAAAGGCGGTGACTCATCCTACGAGAAACTACTACTGCCCTTCCTGAAGTTGTTACGTACGTGACCTGATTTTGCGCACCATAATATTCCCTTTACTGATAACACATTGTTCGTGCAACGATTACTTGGCTGAAGTTAATAACATTCATGGATGGATTGAGATTTCTATTTCGAAGCGACGGAAATTCAACTATTAGTAATAAGGCTTCCATCTTCCGCTTCCTAATGATTCGTGTCTTCAGAACAGTTACTGCTTTGTGGTAGGTATCTTCTTGAATAATTCAAATGCTTCAGTATATTGTCTGCAAAAAGATAGAAATCGCTTTTCCAAGTTTTCTTTCTATTACACAAAATAATTTTGCATTATTTGTGCAGTGGACCTGATCGAACTATACTTCAAAAAAGCGTATGGATAAGTCCAGATAAACGCGTAATGAGAAATATGTAATCGCTCGGAATAACTGGAAACGTGTCCAGATGGCTTCGCAACTGGCTCAAGGGCTGGAAATAGCATGGGTTTGTGCGTGCCAAGGAAATAGTTAGTTGGCTATAATAACATTTGAAATACCCCAATGTAGTGTTATTGGGCACTCCCTTTTAAAAAAAATTCCGGCGTTGAAAGCGGTACAAACTTTGACAGTATAAGTTGAGGAGCCCAAAATAAACACTTGTTCATGATTACAAAAAAAAACTGTCACCTACCCATAGTCTCTCAGATACTGAGGCGTCGAGTTTTAACTTACAATCTAAATTGTAAAAGAAATTTTTCCTTTAAATCTGTCAACATCGGCTTTTTTGGATATAATACATCCGTGAGTGATTTCTAATGAAAAAATTATGAGACCAGCTTGCAATGTCGACATTGATCTGAAAGATTTAAATGCCTAGAGTGGTTTGAGAGGTGTGCGCAAGGGCGTCGGGCCGAAGACTGGAGTGGTTTGAGAGGTGGCGCAAGTGCTTTGGGCCGTTGGCAGTTGAATAACTTTTTGTTTGCAGATGATACAGTGGTGATGATACACTCAGAAGTGACGATATTCCTGCTGGCTGGTATTTGGCAGTGAGTATCGTGTTGACTTTAGAGAGTGCGATGTGGAGCAAGTTCATTCGAATAGATGCAAATGGAATAGGAAGTTAGGAGGGAGAAATTGCACGGACTGTGCTTGTGCCGTATGATGATGAGCCGTGGAGTGGGAGACCAACCGATCGAGGATGAATGAATGCATCAGATATTAAATAATATCGGAAAAAACGGTAGTAACGCAGATGGCTCTAATTCGGAATAAAAATAATCTAATTAGAATGGGCTTGAACAGCGAGCTGTCTGTTGGCGTATAATTAGAGTTAAGAAATCATTTGGATACACCGAGAAACAAGGAAGAAAGATTACAAAAAAAGTGATTGACGTTGTAGTGGGCACATTTTTCGAACTGAAGAGTGCATGGAGTGATCAGGGTATCAGTGTGCGGGGGATATCAGTGTGCGGGGGGTATCAGTGTGCGGGGGTTATCAGTTGGCGGATGTCGAAAAAGCGTCCAAAAAGTCTGAGCGAGTGGAGGCTGGGAGTGTATGAAGTTTAAATCGACCCTGAACAGCATTCCTGTGTTCGTTTTCCTCCTTAATACGAGCTGTTTGAATGCATGTGAAGCGTTGTATGTATAGCAGCCGAAGCTGTAGGTCCCAGTTAGAAGATCAGCTATAGAGCGGCTAAGGAGAGTCACGTAGGCTAAAGGACGTCACACCGGCTAAGGAGCGTCACACCGGCTAAGGAGCGTCACACAGGCTGAGGAGGGTCACACAGGCTAATGGGTGTCACACAGGCAAAGGAACGTCACACAGGCTAAGGAGTGTCCCATAGGCTGATTGATTGATTGATTTGGGCCTCATTTCCACCAGAGCCTCAACGTGAGTCATAATAGGCTCCCCCGTAGGGCGCGTCCCACTGGCTGAAAAGGGTAAAGCAGGCTAAGGAGTGCCACACAGGTTAAGGAGCGTCACACCGGCTAAGGAGCGTTACACAAGTTGAGAAAGGTCACACAGGCTAAGGAGCGTCACACAGGCAAAGGAACGTTACACAGGCTAAGGAGTGTCACACAGGTTAAGATTCGTCACACGGGCAATGAAGTCACATAGGCTAAGGAACGTCACACTGGCTAAGGAGCGTCACCCAGGCTAAGGATCATCACACAGGCTAAGGAGTGTCACACAGTTGAAGGCGCGTCACACTGGCTATGGAGAGTCACACTGACGAAAGAGTGTCACACTGACAAAAGTGGGTCACACAGGCCAAGGTGTGTCACACAAGCTAAGGAGCGTCACACGGGCTATGGAGAGTCAGCCAAGCTGAGCAGCGCCGCACTGGCTAGGGAGAGTCACACAGCCTACGGAACGTCACACGAGTTATGGAGATTATGACAGGCTAAGGAGCATCACACGGGCTATGGAGAGTCACTCAGGCTGAGGAACGTCACTCGGGCTAGGGAGAGTAACACAGGCTAAGGTGAGTCACATGGGCTCTGGCGAGTCACACATGCTAAGGAGCGTCACACGGGCTATGGAGAGTCACACAAGCTAAGGAGCCACACACGGCCTATGGAGAGTCACACAGGCTAAGGAGAGTCACACAGGCGAAGGAGCGTCACACGGGCTATGGAGAGTAAATTAGGCGGCTAAGGTGCGTCACACAGGCGAAGGAGCGTTACAAGGGCTAAGGAGCGTCACACTGGCTATGGAAAGTAAATAAGGCTAAGGTGCGTCACACGGCTATGGAGCGTCACACAGGCTAAGGGGCGTCACACTGGCTATGGAGAGTAAATAAGGCTAAGGTGCGTCACACGGCTATGGAGAGTCACACAGGCGAAGGAGCGTCACACTGGCTATGGAGAGTAAATAAGGCTAAGGTGCGTCACACGGCTATGGAGAGTCACACAGGCGAAGGAGCGTCACACGGGCTATGGAGACTCACTCAGGCTGAGGAGTGCCACAGGGGCCTAGATGCAACAGGGGCCTAGATGCCACAGGGGCCAAGATGCCACAGGGGCCTAGATGCCCCCGAGCAATGACATCGAGTTAGACATTCCATTGTTCCCTCGCCCCCGCTTGCTCTGTGACAACAAAGGGAATTGCTTTGCTCGCGCGATTGAGCAATAACAAACGGCGGCGTCCGAGATCATTGCGCTGGAGGGGGGCCAATATTGCAGGAAGAACCTAGCTATGTTAAGGAGTAATTCGAACAGGATTAGTTGACGATTGATGGGGAATGTAATCAAGGGTGTTATGTAATTAATGTTAGGTACAGTAACGGAAGAAAACATGTTAACGGTAAATTTGTAACTAACTGACTTGCATCAGGTATCTGCTATATCAACGCACCTCTGTATGGATTTACGCTGCTGCATGCTAATATGAAGATAGCTTTGAACGAATTAGGCAAATTCATAAATCATAATATCGAGTTACGATTCATTAGAATTTCATTGACGGTAAATGGGTAGCGAGAAAAAATGGTTAGAGTATTTAAAATAGAAACCATTTCAATCCGTAGTTTCCTATTTCATTAAGGCTAGCTTCACAACATTTAATTACAACTGTAAACGAAAATGTTGGACAGAATAGAACGGAATGAGAGAGAGGAGTTTTAACCACGATACCTATTCACTCCATTTGAACGGATAGTAACAAATAATTTAGACGTATAGTAACAAATGATGATGACCTATAGTATTAAATAATGTAGACGTACAGTGACAAATAACGTAGACCCATAGGAACATGTTTGGAAACGTATGGTTACTACAGCTGTACGTATACGTATAGTAAGTAACCTGTGACTAGTGACAGCAAATTTGTAACATCACCCATGGCCGCCACTCGCTCAAATTTTCCTCCCCGTCCATAGTTTTGCACCGCCCTCAGGATGACGATTGAAGATCAACCTTTACCGCTCCTTCACTCCCTTCTGTATATACCTCATTAACCCTTAACGCTCCTTCATTCGCTTCTGCATATGTTTCAATAACCATTAACGCTCTTTCACTCGCCACTGTATGAGTTTCAATAACCATTAACGCTCTTTCACTCGCCACTGTATGTGTTTCAATAACCATTAACGCTCTTTCACTCGCCACTGTATGTGTTTCATTAACCGTTAACGCTCTTTCACTCGCCACTGTATGTGTTTCAATAACCATTAACGCTCTTTCACTCGCCACTGTATGTGTTTCATTAACCGTTAACGCTCTTTCAATCGCCACTGTATGTGTTTCATTAACCATTAACGCTCTTTCACTCGCCACTGTATGTGTTTCATTAACCGTTAACGATTCTTCACTCGTTTTTGTATACATCTCATTAACCTTTCACGCTCCTTCACTCGCTTCTGAATATGTCCAATTAACCTTCAACGGTCGTTCACTTGCTGCTGTATACCTCATTAACCTTTAACGCTCCTTCACTCTCTTCTGTATATATTTCAAATTACATCACATCTAAATCCTGTTACTACAGCAGGCTCGATATAGAATCCTTAGCAAATGAATCCTCATGTTAGTTTGTTTTTTCGCGGTAAAGATCTCCCCTTAGAACTTTTTCACTCACTTCTTTACAGAGCTTAGTTTACAATAGCTTTAAATCGTGTTACAATGCCAGTCGCAACATAAAAATACAGCAGAATTTTTTTTTCCTCTCTCTTTAGCTGAGCTTTCTCGTTTTGGTGGTAAAAGTTGATGATCGCCTGCATTTATCCAAAGCGGTTCCATTTCAACTCGACAGTTATTCCCAACTTCGCAGCCATGGTCGATTTACCAGCCTCTGACATGGATTTTTCTTCAATGACGTTAAAGGGTCACTGCAATGTCCATGTTCTCGCTGAACCTTTGTTCCATTTTCTCTTTAATGGTATTAAATGGCCACTATCTTGTTTATTTGCCCGAGATTTTCAAAGTTTTAGTTCCCTGTAAATTTTTTTTACCTCCTTTCGTTACAAGGCAAAATTTCCAGTATTTTCTCTTTTCCTAGTGACATCAATTTCATTCAAAGATCGATTTCTCTCAGTATGATATGCGTACGTTAGCCTCACATTTGAAACGGAAAATCCATCATAATATAGAACGGATTTCCACCTATGTTATGACTCTTTCGTATTCCTTTAATATGATTTTAGTATAAATGTAATTTTGTTTCGAAACATCAGATTTGTTGAAGCCCGAGTTGAGTTGAGGGCGGGTGTTCCTCAAGAAATCGTATCCCAGCTAAAAATAAGTGTTTTCATCTCCTCTTTTTTCTTGCCGCACACTTCCTAACTTCATTAATTTAATTTTAAGCGAGATTTGCCTAACAAAAAATTATTTGTATGTTTTCATCGAACACATGGAAAGACATTTCTTGGAAATATACTTACACAACGTCCAGGTTTTGTCGGTCTTTTTATACTGACCTTTGAACTGTCCCTATTACTTGAATGATCTTCCAGCTCTAGCAGAATACAGCTGGAGCAGGAAATTCCCGGAATCAAGAGAAATGATGTTCAAGTCCTACATGCCTTTCCATACTGTCACAAAAGCACACGATCATTTAGGTGGTGACTGATAGGTGTTAGTGGACCAATGTCGAAATGCACTTCACCTCTCCATTGTAAGGGAACATAGAGGGTATCTATGTACATTAATGGGCACGCTTGCCACCGACGTGTATACTGTTCTTTTGTATGTTACTCTTCCTGTTTGGACATTTGTTCTTAGAGTGTCAAAATTAGTCCGAACATGCCTACTTACTCCCTACTTACTCATCGTTGGGTCATTACACAAATAATTGATTTGCTCAACGTCAACTTTGCACAGTATGATGTTGCAGAAACCTTTTTCAACCCATTCGTTGTTTCCAAGCACCCATTAAATGTCAGCCCAATTCTCACGTAGTCCATGCGGGCGTGGAAGGTCTCCTGGGATGACGCTTTTTATTGGCGGATTTTAGAGGCTCTCCTCGGAACTACGATTATGAATGTGCTCTGAATCCGCAACACGAAGAAATTAAGGATTTGGAAGGGGTAATATAAGTGATGACGTCATGAGTTGAATTTCTGTCTTCCCGTTCAGTATTCGAGAAAATGATCGGAAAAGATTTGATTTGAGCCTCATTTCCACCGTAGCCTCAACGTGAGTCATATTAGGCTCCTCCGTAGGGCGTGTCTCGGAACGGAATCTCTCCATTGTTCCAACGCATTTGATCAATGGTTTGCCAAATTCAAAGTTTAAAAAAATTGTAACGTCTAGTCATGTCAAACCTGTGACCTCACAAGTAAAGTTTTTAATTCATCGGACATATCGAGTTGAAGAAAACGTGGAGCGTTTTTAAACGCACCCTCAATTTTTCAGCTAAAACATTTGTAACTCAAACATAATGTCAGATAAACAAAAATTCAGCATAGGTGACCTTTAAGCACCTATACCTGATTTTTTTCTTCAGTTTGTATAGATAAATATTTTTTCGTTTCATTTAGAGGCCGATTCATCAGTTTGTATAGATAAATATTTTTTCGTTTCATTTAGAGGCCGATTAATCCTCCATTATTGACTACTTACAGAAGCATTCTGGTTACGAAAATAGGCACAGTGGGTGGCAGTTTTATCAATGAATTATTTACATTAAATAAATGGTTTTCTATCCGTCCCGAGTGAAATCATACGCATGTTTCTTAGAGATGTATAATTAACAACAGATTTTGTTCTATGAAATATGAACTGGCGTCCTACTAGAGATGAGGTGGGATGAATTTCAATTCAACTTTCGCTTTCTTTAATTCGAAGAGAGTATTTCATTATGAAATTTCATGTCATGTATACAAGAATTTGAGAAGTCATTGCCTGACGATGGAAATAAATAATTCAATAATAACAATATATTGTAGCATTGCACAATGTATCTCTCTGGACTGCCTTCAGAAACAATATCAGTCTGATTGTATCCTCCATTATTAAGTCTAATCTGCAGTTCGTGAGACTGCATGAACAATAAATCGACAACAATTACTTAAACTTTGTAATGTTCGGAGATTGTAAGGTACTGCGGAGGTTGTAAAGTACTGCGGAAGTTGCAAAGTACTGGTCGTAAAGTACTGCTCATATGAAAGTATTTGCAACGACTTTTTTTACTTCTGGCGTTCGTTAATCTGTAGTTGAATTCGACTAAAAAGTTATTGTCTTTACACACGATTTCCATGTTCTAATATGCAATATTGTTTTGATCAGGGAATATTCAGCTTGCTAGTTGATGGTGTAATCAGTAATTTGAAAGTACATCATTATAACGCGATGTGAACGATGATTGGGTCCAATGAAGTTAAAATAGACCTGATTGGGCACAGAGAAGACAAGATAAAGTAATGATGATTGGATCAATTTGAGATATCATTTTATAAAATTCAATAACTGCCTGTTGGGAGATAAATCAAACTAAGTGCCTTCATTTCTTCAGCGTGAATGAAACAGTGTTAGACATACAGTAGATACTATCTTTAATTATGATATGCAGAAAGATAAGCAGGGAAACTCACCGACTGCTTTAATGGATTACTTTGATCCGTGCTGGAGTGTACTTGGTATAAAAGACGGGAGGGAATGATCCGCCGACTCCAATAGCTCATTGAGGTTTAAAAGCTTGAATTTGAGGAGGCACCTTAGTCGTCTGTTGACTGTATGATGTATTTGAACCTCATGTAAACCATTGCCACAGTTTCTCGTTTGGAGGGCACTTATGTCGATATGCCTCAACCTGCATCAAGATAACCTTCATTTGCACCAATACAAATTTGCATACGCTTCTCGAACTCATTTGCTGAAGCCGTATTGTACACACGCCGTTTTTTACTCGAACCTCTTCATGAAAGTCTTTGTGAACATTCTGAGGCTTCTTTACGACAATTTATTGATATTTGCAATGCTGCACAATCCTTAGCATAAGAAGTCAACCTACCTTGCACAATCAAGCAATGGGGAGGATATCTAAAGATGTACTTAAAACTTTGAATGAATTGTTTCATCGAACAGCTCACTAATCCTAATCAAGTGCTTAAGTGTTGCTTCAGCAGATACACATAATTTTTTAGAGACGCATCATAACTCTTGATATTTGATTTTGAAACCTTTCCATTTTAGGTATTACGAGTGCATTTTAGTTTGCAGTCAGCAGACCAGAAAGAGCAACGCAGCGTCCTCTTTCCCACATTCCACCAATTCATCCGTCAACACGACTTCTCAGAGTCTGCCACCTCATAATCAGCAAACAGCAATTCAAAACCCACAACTGCGCCCGTTTGCTCGGAACCAATCCAAATCTCTATTAAATGAACTTGCGTTCTCCTCCCTGAACACTCCATCAACACACACGTGTACTAGCTAAGAGGACATAACTGAAAGTATATTAAAAATATATTATTTTTGACGTAAAATAACGGGCAATTCATTTTCAACAGTTGGTCTAGAAGGCATTGCCACGATATTCCCAAACCTGCTAAGATTTTTGTTATATATAGACAACTTTTCACTCTTCATCACATTACAAACCGAAGTATTGTTATAATCAATTAATAGACGAAGATTGATGCCGCTTACGAACCCCAAACGTCGTGGTGTGCAGCATAGCAGTAAACAGCGCTGAAGAATTTATAACAAGTGAGTTTCTCATTAATCTTTTTTAAAACTTTCTGGAAAAATCATTCCTAACCTGCAATAACACGGATTTACTTCATTCCTGATGTAACCGTTCCCATCTGATATTTACTGCATTATTGGGTCAGAAAATACTCGCAAGAAAAACAGGAACAGAACTTTCACACATAGATAAAACCGTCAAGATAACAATCGTTCGGTAGGAATGGGATCGCTTAAAACTTATTTAGTGCCGGATTGTTTAATGTTCATTGAATACAATATCTACAGTAACGTACGGCCTTCAAGTGTTTTTTTTCAATTCTACAGGTCATCTCTAGCATTTTTTTTTCTTTGAAGTCAAGCCCCATGAGTTGTTGAACAAATACGTTAAACCGAATCAAACGCATGGGTAGCCATTGGCCTTTCCCAATTGCACCGTATGAGAAGATATAATCAGAACCAATTACACTTTATGAGAAGATATAATCAGAACCAATTACACTTTATGAGAAGATATAATCAAAAGAACAGAAGAACCAAGGTTCATTATTATGCAAAATACAATTACACAGATACGTGTGATGTTACAACAATGGTTTCTTCTTTCCAATTGAAATCTCGAGTCAACGTCTGTTGGTCCCAATCCTCTTGCATTCTGATTTCAATTCTCTTTATTTTCTATCACAATCCTTCTATCTCAATCCCGTTTCATTTGTTCCTCAATCCATATTTATTTATAAATCCATCATCTTTCATAGATCGCAATCCTCTTTCATTCCTACATCAATCTTTCATTAACATGTAAATCCTGTTTCAATTTCTTAGCTCATATTGCTCTTTAATTTTTACCTCGATGCTCATTCACTTATATCTTTTATTCTCAATCCGCTGTCATTTCTCATCAATCCTCTCGCCTTCTCATCTTCAGCGCCATGGCTTCATAGTTCCCATGGCCTCCCAAAGTAAGATGCGTATTTCATAAGCGAAGTAATTCTGAGCTCTTCCTATCCCTCGTTGCATCTGCAACATGCGGGAATTCATCCCTCGTTGCATCTGCAACATGCGGGAAATTCATCCCTCGTTGCATCTGCAACATGCGGGAAATTCATCCCTCGTTGCATCTGCAACATGCGGGAAATTCATCCCGCGTCGCATCTGCAACATGCGGGAAATTCATCCCGCGTCGCATCTGCAACATGCGGGAAATCATCCCTCGTTGCATCTGCAACATGGCGGAAATTCATCCCTCGTTGCATCTGCAACATGCGGGAAATTCCTCCCCTGTTGCATCTGCAACAAGCGGGAAATTCATCCCTCGTTGCATCTGCAACATGTGGGAAATTCATCCCTCGTTGCATCTGCAACATGAGGGAAATTCATCCCTCGTTGCATCTGCAACATGCGGGAAATTCATCCTTCGTTGCATCTGCAACATGCGGGAAATTCCTCAATTGTTAATTGGTCCACCTCGAGCAGCCGCTGGGAAGATGAAAGAAACTAATCCAACTAAACCGTGACCTGTAATGGAGCACCATCGTCTTTGGAGGGGACTGGACTGGAGGGTGCAGAGAAAGGAACACTTTGTTAGGAGTTCTTTTAGACGACAAATCATCACAAGTCTTTAGAAATGATTTGTTATGTCACATGGAGGGAAATTCAAAGATTGTGTCCTGCTAACATTGCTTCTTGTATTCATTGGTAAATATTCCTTTCAGGCTGGCTAAGCATGGGACTGTATACATCAACTCTCTCCGTATATCCATATTGCATCCCCTGCAAGCGCGCTTGGACAGGAAATAAGCAATTTTCTCAAGTCAATCCTCCAGCTGCTATGAAATATGAACCTATATACCGCGACTAGTTTCCGAAAATTATATGAAATATGAACCCACCAAAAAGAACGAAAATCTTAGGAGGAAATTTTTTGCTAATTTATTGAACCTAATAGAAAATGTAAGTGAAAAATTCATTTATCAGCTAAGGTAGAAACACAAACACCAAAACATAAACTCCAAGCGAGTTGACTTAGCATTGGAAATGTTCCGCCTTGCTCAGTGTTGCGATTAACCATTGACGAATTTTATTGTTACCAGTCATGCATTCACGCATTGGCATGAGGCACAAATCAAATCAAATCACGCATTGGCAATATGGCAATTTCTATAAAAAAAGTGTTTCCCCTGTGATCATGCCGTGGGCTATTAATATAGTAGTGATGCCTTGGTGTGACATCGCCACCAATTTAATATATTTCAAGCCCAAAGATATTTCTACCAGTTACCAATATCTCTTGAGTATTTGTTTTCTTCGTCAGTATCGGATAAACAATCATTTCAAGAAAGAAAATTAAACAATTCCGTTCACTTCTGAACAGCTAGCTAGGCGAATCAAGTTTGGTTTTAGCTGGTAGTATCATGCCTCGATCAGGATATTTCCGAAGCTTTGTATTGGTGGGAAATATACTTCGCACTCTTTCAGTGTCTGCTGAGTTCAAGTAAGATGCTAAATGCTAGATATTTAATTTGTCGAACACGTGTTGAAGATTCGCTGCAAAACGTAAAAATTAAGACAGACTGTTGCCAAAAATACCCGTGGATAGTTTCTACATGCCAAAATGACCATGAGAAATGAAACATGCCGATTATAAGTTCGAATGTGTTTATTTCATCTGTTACTGTGGTGGTGTGATTTGTTTTCAAACTACGTCAGAACGATTTTTTTTTGCTTATCCTCGGAGCAATTTATGTCTTGATCCTTAAAATTTCCGTTCCCTTCCCTGTATGCTCACAAGTTTCTTCTACACCAGAAAGCACTGGTAGCTGTTCTTTAAAGAGCCTTGTTCCAAATAGCGGTGAATGCAGGGGGTTACGCTAGGGCCTATGCCAACATCCCTCGCGGGAGGCCGCATCTCCATCGGGCTCCTCCGAAATAACTGACCGAGGTTGATAATTTGCCTGGCATCCCGTAGAAGTTCGAAGTTATTGAGTGGAGGGAGCAGTCGGGCTATGAAAACATTCGACAATTGTAGTATATAAGCCTGGATGGTGAATTGGTTTGGGAGCTGCTTGAAGTCTGCTTGGTCTAGCAAATGTGATGAAATGATGCAAGACAAATAAGAACCTAAGCTTGAAAAATCTGCGTAATTGATTTATAACTCAGTTTTGATTTGTTTATTCACGGCTACCCCACGTACACGCCCTCTCTAATGAACCTTCTACTAAATTGTAACCTCTTCGGTGTAAAAAATAAAGAGAAGGAATTTGTTTCTGTTGAATCCGATCATTTTAATGAGTGTCTCAGGTTTTGCTATTTGCATGTCCCTGATAACGCACCACCATAGAGGTCGAGAAGTAGGGGGCTCGCTCTATAGCTACACGTTGAAGAAGCAAAGCATTTCAACGTGATACGAATTTAATTTACAGAACATAATTCAGCAGCTATGAACGCAATAAAATTTATTCAATGAAAGAAAAATTAATATTGTTGACAAATAATGATTTGTGTCTTTTAGAGATAAGCGTGAACGAATTTTATCTGCCAAAGGTACAGTAACGGGAGAAAATTCGATGAAGGTTATACTTTATAGAACAAAACAGACCAGACAAGACTCATTTTTATAAAAAAAATGATACGAAAGTTTGGCCTCAACTGTTCTACTGAACGGATTAAACAAATTCAAATTAAATAAGTCAAAAGTATAGCAATTATTTAGAATTAAAGTTTTCTGTCTTTTAATCCAAATCTCTCTAGATAGATTAATAAAAACTGCTCTCTACTGCTATAATAACTTGAACAATAAAATGCTGATGAATGTTTTCCGTAAAAATCTTTCTTTGAGTTTATTACTGCCGGTACACAGAGGTTCTTGCATTGGGAAGGGCTCGCATTCCTTGCCTTAAATTGTCTATACAAATTGTATATTTTCTGTACTTAAATTAGATTTTTTCATGATCGAAAAAGACCTCTCCGTATTTCATGATGATCGAAATTACTTATATTAGATACGAAAGTTTGGCCGAATGTATCGGGCAAAACAGTTAGAATAATTTAACCAATTAATTAGGCAGGCCGTAATATTTTTTAGTTCGTCAGAATCCCAACGCAGTCGCTTTGAAGAGCTTCCTTTGCTCGATATAAATTTGAAATTTGGTAAACCAGCCCTGAGCCTTTTAAATTCATTTTAATCTGATGCAAATTGAAACTTTTGACAGAACTCTTATGTCCTCATTAACATTTTGATTTCTGTATTCATAGATGCCCATTCATGGTAGCTAGTCTACCCACTGCATCGCCCTCGCCACTCCGCCAGCAATGTAATTTCCAGCGTTGCAAATGAGTAACTTCGCTACCGTGCTATGAAATCGTTCCATGAAGGTTGCCGTTGAACCTGGGCCTCGAGACCTGTTGGCAGAGGCGTATGATTTAATGCCTGTCTGGACGGCCCACAGGAGCAGTAAACACTGCGCCTGCGAGCGAGGACAAACAGGAACCAGAGTAATGGCCTTGCTAAGTCAAGCGTATGGAAGCAGCGCAATGATATGGACACGTGCATAAGAGACCATATCTTTGGAGGACAGCATTGCTACGAAGTAGGTTATTGCAGCTGCGAATAAAAATTTGATTGTTGAATCTTTTTTCATCAACCTTATGTATGCTATTTTTTTTTCTACCGTGGTGGGAAGTAACCGAATTAACTTTTCACCCTTCTGTTTCATTGGCGATAGTTATAAGGCTATCAAACTTGCCCACTTTGGCATTTAGATTAAGTTTAAGGAGTCCTTCGCTACCAAACACTAATGTTAGTTATTACGAGCTCCTCCATGGGCTGCAAACATCATCGATGCTGATGAACTCTCACATCAGCTTGACATAGAGTAGCAACTTTATACTCCCATGACCGATGATTACGGCAGTCAAACTTGGCCCCTCTCGCCTTTTGGCAGCTCATCAACATTCCGAATTTCCACTCCGATGAGGCCCATTAGTTATTTTTTGTGATTAACACTTTCAATTTTTTTCTTTCCCAGGTAAGTTCGTTGAGCTCCTTCGGCCACCGTTGCCTTTGGTGAGTCCAAAAATTCCCGTTCCTTGTCGCACGCTAACAATACTTCATAAAATAGTCAAACTGTACTCCATCAGCTTATAATTAAATATTGTCCCATTAATTTTCAATCATGACTTTACCATGCTGTTGGTAGATATGCTGATAGTAACTTAAATGTCAACGCATGCCTTGATCGGCCATCTAACGGACAGCCTGTCCATTTCTTCTGAACTGGGCCGTTGCGGCCGGATTACCCTCGCCTTTCTATTCCGACGCTGACTGTTGAATTTAGTTCATCTACGGTTGGAGAACGACCAATCAGATGTAATTTCGTTTTGACCCAAAATGACCCACAGTAGAACCAGAAATTAGTTGTCTCCAACTGCGTTGTTTGTGGTTTATTCACTAGCAGCCTTTCTGTCATACGCCTGGAACAATGACACTCCAGGGGATGCATACCTCACTCGCTATATGAGCGGTCACACAATGACACTCCAGGGGATGCATACCTCACTCGCTATATGAGCGGTCACACAATGACACTCCAGGGGATGCATACCTCACTCGCTATATGAGCGGTCACACAATGACACTCCAGGGGATGCATACCTCACTCGCTATATGAGCGGTCACACAATGACACTCCAGGGGATGCATACCTCACTCGCTATATGAGCGGTCACACAATGACACTCCAGGGGATGCATACCTCACTCGCTATATGAGCGGTCACACAATGACACTCCAGGGGATGCATACCTCACTCGCTATATGAGCGGTCACACAATGACACTCCAGGGGATGCATACCTCACTCGCTATATGAGCGGTCACAGCAGTACGTTTAAAAAATAAAATCGCAGACAAATGTAGTTTTTTTTTGGTTTAACAAAGTAAAAAGAACTTGTCGATACTTAGTCTGATGTTGATATAATTTAAACTACGAAGTGTATCCTTCTGAATAGTTGCTAAGTATATTATGCAGATCATTATTTAATGAAGTTGATGGAACAGCAAAACTGTCTGCATGGATTTTTTTAACCCTGCAAGTTTCACGGAAACTTTAAATATAAATGTTTCCAAGATGCATTTTAACTAAAGATAATCTATCGTTATTGTGAAGTGTTCGTGGCTTATTATATATCATACAAATGTTAATTCAAGAGATGTGAACATAAAACACCTATTTATTCGTTAGTGGTTAATCTTAAACATAGATGCAAGAAATTAAATTAAATTAATTTTATTAATTTCAAAAAATATTGATAGATTAGAGATTTAATAATTCGGGCATGTCTTCAAATGTAAACTAAAGTTATTACGCAGTTGTTTTCTCTAACAACAATGAGTCCATGAAAGACATCATTAGGATAAAGCGTTTTTTTTTTCATCATGGATTTAACAGTTTTTTCAGGGTGTATCTTCCTTGATATCACTCACTGGCTTACCTGCCAGCAAATCGTCAATCTGAATCATTCTTCACACGCCATGGTTCAGAGTTAGGTTAGTTTTACTGTTCAAAGCATCATCGCTTGGTAATCAATATTGGCGCCCCAACTAGCGTCCGTACTAACACGCTAGTTGGAATTTCTTCAGTAGCGTCGTTTTTGTTCCTCGCCACTTTCAAACTATGAAAAAAAAACTATAAACGGGTTCTAGTTGGCCGAAAGTTGCTTAAACATACTGAACTGGTTATACACTTGTTGTAACGTCAGAAGGATATCATTGGAAAATGCAAGTTTTGGAAGCGCAATTTTATAAAATCTATCTAGTTATATTTCGATTGAAGTTTGTATTGACTGACTGACGTTTTGTCAAGGTTATTGTTTTCATAAAAAACATGACAATTAAATTAAACATTCGACCACATCCCGTTGCACTCTCATTGCTTACTTGAAATTATTGCTGCTCGTGTAGATCAGTGTTACTCGAGTAGATCAGTGTTACTCGAGTAGATCAGTGTTACTCGAGTAGATCAGTGTTACTCGAGTAGATCAGTGTTACTCGAGTAAATCAGTGTTACTCGAGTAGATCAGTGTTACTCGAGTAGATCAGTGTTACTCGAGAGTAGATCAGTGCTACTCGAGTAGATCAGTGCTACTCGAGTAGATCAGTGTTACTCGAGTAGATCAGTGTTACTCGAGTAGATCAGTGTTACTCGAGTAGATCAGTGTTACTCGAGTAGATCAGTGTTACTAGAGTAGATCAGTGCTACTCGAGTAGATCAGTGTTACTCGAGTAGATCAGTGTTACTCGAGTAGATCAGTGTTACTCGAGCAGATCAGTCTTACTCGAGCAGATCAGTGTTACTCGAGCAGATCAGTGTTACTCGAGTAGATCAGTGTTACTCGAGTAGATCAGTGTTACTCGAGTAGATCAGTGTTACTCGAGTAGATCAGTGTTACTCGAGTAGATCAGTGTTACTCGAGTAGATCAGTGTTACT
>SDVV010009919.1:0-16481 GCA_016164225.1 Gammarus roeselii | reverse complement strand
TACATATAGATATATATATATACATATAAATATATATATATACATATTGATACATAGATATATAGATATATTTATATATATTTATATAGGTATATATTTGCCAACGTCTATTATACTTAACACTTTGTATCTGTTGTTCTTGAGGCTACTTCCAAACGATGCCAAAAGTTATAACGAAACGTTCGATTACCTCATGTCAATTGTATGCCTTGTAGCCAGGGCGTTAGAATTTTGCTACTGTATCCACCGCGTGTCGTAGAAGGCGACTTAGAGGGCGCCCCGTTGCCAAGAGTATGATCTTGCTAGCGTAATCCTTGCGTGCTGTAAATGACGACTAAAAGGGGCGGAGCGAAAGGGCTAGGAATCCAGTTCTATGTAAAACCCATCCTCAAAGACGGCAAGACGACCATGGGGAGGAGAGGCTCACGCCTTTCCGTTGGGGTGGTGGATGATTATTCATTTTATAGATCATTAACACTTTATTTTAGTATTTGATTATTTCTTCTTGCTTGGGCTCCATTATTTTTCTCTGCCCTTTTTTCATGGTGATACGTTTTGCATTGGTATTATTATTATATGTATCAAGGTTGGTTGAGACAAGGTGACCCAGGGAGGGGAGGTATTCGTGGGACCCGAGGGACTCAGGGACCCAGGGGACTTGGGAGACCAGGTGGTTTTGGGGGGATCCACTTGGACCTTTCTGGGGCCTTTTGGGACACCCTTGAGACCCTTTTGAGAAACTGCGGGACCCTTTGGAGGCCCCTCTGAATCCTGGAACCCCTGGAACCTCTGCTCCCCCCTCCCAGCGCTGTAAAACCCATACACAGAAAAATGTTTATGTGAGATGCTTGAGTAGAATGATTAACCTTTACAGTCCACGGATTGCTGGCGCAGGGGGCAAGGGTAGCGTCGAGATCAGTCGAAACATGTTGAGGCGATTCGAGTTGGTCGCAACGAGCCGAAACTGGCCGGAATGATTCGAGACAAGCCGAGATGAGCCGAGGCGAGGGGTCTCGGGGAGCTTGGGGAGACCCGGGGGACATGGGTCACCCTCCGTGAGTCATCGGGCTATTTTGCGACCCAAGAGCCCACCGCTCCCCCTTCCCGCCCTATCCCCTTGAACAAACAATCAGTGCGAAATCAATAATCTGAGCAGTTTTTCTGCCTATGACAAACCTGTTCTTACTTTATTTTTCACGATCCACAATATCATAACGCTGGAGTATTTGTGCGGGAGTTCGTGTTGGTGATTTTGTGAATGGGTATTTTTTCTTCAGTCTGTGCTTGCTTGCACTTGCACGGACCATATGCAGTTTCTGGGGTTGACCTGGACTGCGTAGCTATAAAACCTTGTGATGCGTTGCGGTTGAAGTCCATCTAATCCGTGGAGCCATAGACCTTTTACCAATTTCGACGATGCTGTCTGTGCGCTGTTGCTCGTGCATGTTATTCTTGGAGTTCTTGGGTGGTTGGAGGTGGGTATTCGTTTTGTTTGAGTCTTTATCTTGCCTGAATAAATAGATTGTACTGTGCTATAAATCAAATAGACCGCGTAGCTGTGAACATTGTGTTGCGTTGCTGCCGGAGCTGACTTTGTACGTGTAGCTGTGAACCTTGTACCAATTTCGTCGATACTATCTGAGCGCACTGGCGTATGGACATATAACTCATCAGATTCTGAGGGGTTGGAGGCGAGGATTCGTTTTGTTTCATCCGAGTCTTTATCTTACCTAAATAAATAAATTGTATTTATACAACTAAACCCCGTAGCTGTAAATATTGTGTTGCGTTGCTGTCGGAGCTGATGTTGCCCGTGTAGCCACTGACCTTGTACTAATCTCGACGATGCTACCTGTACGCACTAGGGTGCGTACATATCACTTTGAGTTCTAAAGGAATGGAAGTGGAGATCCTTTTCGAGTAAGCATTTTTTCTTTTGCGCACCAGCGTGCGCCTGACTTTGCTAAAATTTTCACTTTCTTTTCTGACGTTAAAAGCGTTGTTTCGTTTTTTCCTCGCACATTTCGTCGTGGGAGCTACTGGAAGCAACAATCATCGAGCCCTTTGGGGGAGCCAATTATGACTCACGTTGAGGCTCTGTGGAAATGATACTCAAATCAAATCAAATCACGCCTCTCCGAACCCTTTTGTGAGGGTCGCTGAATGTGCGTGGCTTCAGTTCGAATGATGAAAAGAAGAGGAAGATTGGTGAGATGTTGGCACTGAGTGAGACGAAATTGAAAGGTAAGGGAGAATGTGTTTGGTGGGCAAAAATTGTGTCAACAAATTGGTAAAATTTGTGTCAACAAATTTCGTGTCGACATATTTCTGATGGGATACAGCTCACCGAGAGCAAATTCAGTACGGGAGGGCAATAATATCAACCCCATCCTTGGCTTCAGGGGCAGCGGGTCACTAATCCACTGCCAAGATGGGCCGCCCCGCACTGAATCTTGCCTTTCAAAAAGGTGCAGCGATCCTGCGGATCGAGTGAGGCGGGAGTGTGTTGCGACCAAAGCAGAAGCAACAAATGAATGATGAGGCAGGCCAGACTTAGCTTATATAGGACTTCAGCCAGGCCTAGACAGCCGGGCGCAGGAGATGCCACTCGGTACCTAGTCGACATTTAGACCGCATGGCGCGAGAGACGCCACGCTGTACTTAGCCGCCATTTAGCGCCGAATAGCAAAATATTTTCTTTCCCTAAACACTCTAGGAAAATCAAGAAACTTGGAAGTTTCGAAATTCCTGAGTAATGTTTAAAAACACAAAGGTCGAAATCGGTTGTAAACTACGTTCAACAAATATCAAGATTCTCTTGTAAATTTGTCTGTAATGTTTTCTCTTCAAGATTCATTCGACTAAAAAGGAGAAGTGCAATGCTAAACCATATGGCTCTTACGAAGTTGAAGAGAATATTCAACATGCAAATCCATCCAAACTACAAGAAGTGGCTTGCAAATTTCCGCTCTGGTAGGCATTCACACACTGTTCTCTTATAAAAAAATCATCTCGGACCCGCTGCTTTCCCTGTGGTGTCTCTCAGGGCTCTGTCCTTTCTCCCTCCCTTTTCAGTGCCTTCATGCACGACCTGCTTATCCCAATAGAACCCGATACCTACATCGGCTCATACGCGGACGACCTCTCAATAATCACTTAACATCACTAACATGAGACCGCAGCTGCTCACCTTCAATAGTACCTGAACTCTCTTGAAATCTGGCTGCTGAAATAAAGAAAGAAGGTGTCTGCAAGCAAGTCATCCCTCACTTTATTAACACCAGATGACATCGAACACCGCATTTACCCCCATGTCACGCTCAACATCACCACCATACCGCACAGTCACACTGCAATTATCCTTGGGGTAACTTATGACACGGTGATGACATTCAAACCTCACACAAACTTTATCGGCACTCTAGTAAGACTGAAACTGAACGTGTCCCGATACTTGCTACAACAACCTACTGTCACTCAAAAGGAATCAATTTCTACACTATATGAACGATTCATCACGCCCATCATCTCATACGCACGCACCGCCTTTTTCTCTGACCTGGCACCCACACACATTAATTCCCTACGAAGAACACAGAACACGGCTTTGGGCATCGCAACGGGTTGTACACAGACCACACCCATTCTCCACTTACATGAGGATACGAAAGTCCTCCCTCTCAAGCATCATCGTATTATGAGAGGGTCTCAATTCGTTAACAAAATTGCAGACCTACCCCAACCTGTTGAACCCACATCAAACCATCCGACGCCCATATAAAACTCCGGCAACACACTTCGGCTCTCTTTATTCGACCATTCCATGACCTACAGATAACACATCTGTGTACAACCTTTGACACACCCTTCACAGCTCTAACATTAGATGAACACCGTCAAGCCGGTTTTACAGAGTCACCCACTTGAGGCAGACGTGGAGGAGCTGGGGTAGCTCAGGGAGGGGTGACAGGGCCCACCTGTCATGGCTGAGGTGCGACACCACACGGCCTTCCAGTCACACCAGCATAGACTGGGGAATGCTCCATCCGACATGGTCGAGCACGCCATGATGACGTCGTGCCCAGCCTTAGTATTACGTTGGTGTGTGATCTGTGAGAACGCCCGCAAGATAGTATCAACTTCCTCATCACTGTAGGTTTAATATAGTGACCTGCACATGCTGAAACATTTCTAACAAGCATATGTTGGTGGGTTCCCGGACTTCAGGCTGTGCGCTTGCTGTGGCTCCTTCATCGCAAGAAGAGCTAGGGTTAAGCAACAACAACTACACCCTCCTCCCCGCCCCCTCTGTCAGGCCGACGTGGTGTACCATACATCAGTGTGGAATGCGAGGGTTTCTTTCAATATGTTACTATTTTATTATTCCCATCTCCATCTCTCTGCCGCACATCAGTGTGGAATGCGAGGGTTCCCTTCAACATGTTACTATTTTAATATTCCCATCCCCATCCCTCTGTTAGGCCGACGTGGTGTACCATACATCAGTGTGGAATGCGAGGGTTTCATTCAACATAATACTATTTTAATATTCCCATCCCATCCCTCTGCCATACATCGGTGTGGATTGCGAGGGTTTCCTTCATCATGTTAGTATTTTAATATTGCCATACATCGGTGTGGAATGCGAGGGTTTCCTTCAATATGCTACTATGTAAATATTTCCATCTTCATCCCTCTGCCGCACATCAGTGTTGAATGCGAGGGTTTCCTTCAACATGTTACTATTTTAATATTCCCATCCTTATCCCTCTGTTAGGCCAACGTGGTGTACCATAAATCGGTGTTTAATGTGAGGGTTTCCTTCAACACGTTCTTTCCTTCAACACGTTCTATCCATCCCTCTGCCATACATTGGTGTGAATTTTGAGGGTTTCCTTCAACATGTTAGTATGTTGATATTTCCATCCCCATCCCTCTGTTAGGCCGACGTGGTGTACCATACATCGGTGTGGAATGTGAGGGTTTCTTTCAACATGTTAGTATTTGAATATTTCCATCCCATCCCTCTGCGATACATGGGTGTGGATTGCGACGGTTTCCTTCAACATGTTAGTATGTTAATATTTCCATCCCCATCCCTCTGATAGGCCGACGTGGTGTACCCTTTGACGTTTGTGGAGAGCTTCGCGTTCGGTTCGCTCATCTCGGCGGTTGACCCTGTGGCGACCCTGGCGCTGTTCAACGCTTTGCAGGTGGATCCAATCTTGTACATGCTTGTATTCGGAGAGAGTATCCTCAACGACGCCGTCTCCATCGTGCTCACCACGTTAGTGCACGCCAGGGATGGCGGGAAAGTTATGACTTTAATAGAACTTAGCGTGGACAGTGATGGTTTCAACACCCAGACGTATTTTAGTCATATTTTATGATAGATTTCATCTTACGTCAACTCTCAGACGCATTTTTCATGTCTCGCGCTGAAAGTTTTTATAATAAAACGACCCAAGTGTCAACTGAAATACTGTCGATTTCGGTAACATTTCCGCTAACGAAGCTAAGATAATCAGTTGGCAATATTAGGCTAAGTTTACTTCTGCTCATTGGTTATGTTTGTACTATTACGCCACTAAGTACTGTGTGCATTTTTTTTCTAGTTCTTCTACGTGCTTATATCAAACTTTCAATTTTTCCCTGGCACTTCTACGTCCCTCTCTTAATCATTTAATCTCTTGCAATCTTGCTTGAATATGACTTTACCATACGTAATTGTATAGTTTATTTCCTGGTTTCTGACTTCTTTGTGCCCCTCGAGTTTCCAAAACCTTTGCTCGCATGCAGGTCCGTTCTGGAGCTGGCCTCGTATGGCGACATGAGTGCCGGGGCCGCGGTGGGCTACGTCGTGTGGCGCTTCTGCGTCATGTTTCTCGGGTCTGCTGGCATCGGTGTGCTGTTTGCCCTACTCTCCGCCCTCACGCTCAAACACGTCGCGCTCAGGGATTATACCTCCCTCGAGCTCTGCATACTCATTATCTTCATATACGCGCCCTACGCTCTCGCTGAGGGCATTCATTTATCAGGTGAACAGGATGATGGTGATAGTTGGCATTGCGTATATCGCCCGCAGTCTTCTCCCTGAGGGCATGCAATTTTTCCAACACTTGTATAGGTGTTACGCTTCTTTCCACGATCTAAGTGTCTCTTACAGATATGTTACGGTTCTATCTATGTTTTTTTTATCGGTATTTTTATTTATTTATTGATGCAGATACAAGGCCGAATCACCCAGGAAGGGAGGTGGCCGACTGCAAGGTGCACAACACACTCACATATGCTCACACTCGCACAACTTGAACGTTTTACGCTGAAGGGTCCGGCCGAAAACCCCGCAGCACACACTCTGGGTCACGAGTACGGTCCAAGGATCCGTGTCGGCACCAGGTCCCGACAGTGTGACTAGTTTAACCCCCCCCCCCATCCGCGTCATGATGGCTGCCCCCTCCCCACCCACGACCATCCCGTCAACGCGATGCAAAGCAGCGTCAAAAATCAACCTTTTTCCGCTCACGCCTTTTCATTGCACTATCTCGCGCTACCTCCACATTCAAGTCTCCTTCCTAACGCCTGCTTCACACCATCCATCCAAGCCAAACTTCGGTCTACCTATAGGCTTGCGACCACTCTCCTCCGCCTTCGTCACCTTTTTCACCAATCTCCCTTCATCCATCCTCACCATGTGCCCGAACCATCTCAGAACACGCGTATCCACTCGATCCTCCAACTTTTCACCATCCCCGTTCTGATTCTAACCACGTCGTTAGTGGACCTGTCTCTTAACGACACTCCAGCCATGCTCCTCAAACATTTCATCTCGAAAACATTCAACCTTCTTCTCTCCTCTGCTCTCACCCGCAATTCTCAGCTCCGTATAGCAAAGTTGGGACAACGAAACCCTTGTACAGCCCTCTCTTTGCTTCCATCCCCATTGTCCTGCAGCTCATGACACTCTTCAGTTCATTCGAAGATTCTTCGCACACACTCTACCAAACTCAGACACCAGCCTATATAGCTTCTTCTCTGGATCCGCCACCAGCGCCATATCATCCACAAACAGTAACTGGCTCAACTGCCAACTCCGCCCA
Source organism: Gammarus roeselii (assembly GCA_016164225.1). Taxonomy (NCBI): domain Eukaryota; kingdom Metazoa; phylum Arthropoda; class Malacostraca; order Amphipoda; family Gammaridae; genus Gammarus; species Gammarus roeselii. The sequence goes on along the minus strand of SDVV010009919.1, from coordinate 9,381 downwards.
TTCGCTTCCAACAGCTCCAAGCCACGACCCAGCACACTCGCATTTTCCTCCCTGACCACTCCATCCATACAGAGGGTGAACAGCCAGTGAGACATCACGCAGCCTTGTCTCAGTCCCACTTTCACTGTGAAGCAATCACTCACCTCGCTTCCCACTCGGACACATGCTCGGCTGCTAACATAGAAACTCTGAACGGCTTTTAACGGATTTCTGCCCACTCCATACAGGCGCAACACCCTCCATAGCACTTCCCTGTCCTAGGCTTTCTCCAGATCCATGGAGGGTTCCTCGTCAATTGCACAATCTGTTGTCTCTTATAGTCTTGATTAGCATACTCACGTGCTACTGACTGAAAATACATAAGAAACTTGTTCCTTTCGAAGTGTTGCATTTATTTTAATATTTTTGCCCTTATGCAGCAGAACAATGCAAGCACTACGCCACTCAATTGGTACCACGCCTGACACAGAACACAGGTTCAGTATCCTCACCAGTTATTCAACTATCGGTACTCCACACCTCTTCAGGCACTTAGCCGCAACGCCGTCCTTACCAGGCCCTTTCATTGTCTTGCTACCGCCTCTAGCACTTCTTCCTTAGTAATGTCCGCCATTAGTCTCTCCCATCACCTGCATTCGTGCACCACCAGCCACCAGCAACAATGTCAGCCTCTCCGACATCTTCATCATTCAGCAACTCATCAATACACTCGTTCCACCTCTTCTTTACGTCACCTCTTCCCAACAACAACCAGCCGTTTTCAACTTTCACCTCTTTTTTGGCTTCCTCCTTTCTTGAGCTCTTCATTTATTCCCAGAACATCTTTTTGTTCTCCTCGGAATTCTGATACAACCGTGTGCCCCATCTGGCATCAGTATTTCTATGAGCTCATTTATCCACCTGCTCTGTGCACCCGTCCACACGGGTTCGCACATCTCAATAATGCATCACTGAAAGTTTCCCATTCTTCAACATTTCTCATGTCCTACCCTCTCACGCTGTCATATCCCTTCCTCAACGCTTGCTGGAATTCCTCAGTTCTGCTTTCCATTTTCAGCTCTCTCACCTTCACTATTTCTCTTCATCCTCCCACTCTTTTGTTCCCCTTTGCTGCTCTACTCTTAATCTTCTTTCCACCAGTAAATGGTCAGTCATTCCTCTATCATTCCCTCTCAACGCGTGCACTTCAGGATATCTGGCTTCTTGAACAAGCCGCTCCCAACCACCAGCTCCTGCTCCATGCACAAACCTATAATTTTCTCTCCACTGAATTTCTATCTATCACATTCTCAACCACTTCATCTCTAACTCTTGCATTTAGTTCACCTTACTCAGGTCAGTCCAAAATTGCTCCCTCTCCTCCACACTCCTTTTGCTACCAGGTGCGTAAGCACTCACAAACACTGATATTTCTATACCTAACATTTCTTTAACTCACATAAATCTTGAGGACACCTCATTCCACCCGGTAACTCTAATAGCCAACCGCTCCCTTGATATCAGCACCACACCTTCTCGTGCCCAACCTTCCTCCACGTCCGACTTTCTTCCACTCAACATGTCAAACTCACTTTACCCCTTACTCTTCAACTTCGTTTCACTCAGCGCCAACACATCAAACTTCTTCCTCAGAAACATATTGCAAATCTCACTCCTCCTTGCTTTATTTGTACTACAACCACGCACATTCAGCGACCTTAACAATAGGGTTCGAGACGCTCTTGAAGTGTTCGCTACATAAATCACATCTGGGAGTGGTGGAAAAGCACAAAAATAATCTTACCGACTAACATATGATAGTGTTGGTGATTCTGCTATAAATCTAACGAGGTAGAACGACCAAGATCTAAAAACTATACTCAACCTGAAATGTAAAATACAAGGAATAGATTAAGCGTCAAAATGGAGAGCAATAACAGATGTAGGCCAGGCCGATTCCTCCAGAAGGGGGGTGGCCGAACGTAAGGTGCACAACAACCTCCGCTTATGCACGCACATGCATGCGAGTGCATGAGCGGAGGTTGAGGTGTATCTTACCGTGGCGCTGACCACCCTTCTTCCGGAGGAATCGGCCTCCTGTTTGTATCTTATTGCCCTCCATTTCTAGGCCTAATTTATTCATTGGTGAGGAGAGCCAAAAGGGACGCTGATGCCAGTTGGGGCAGAATTTTGAGAAGAACAAAAGGATGTTATGGAAATAGGTTTAGTGGGTGAGAAAGGGAGACACCGGAAAGAAGGAGGTGCTGAAAGATAAAAACGGCCAGTTGTTGAGGGAAAGTGGTAGTGTACGGAAAAGGTGGACCTAGTATTTTAAATAATTGTTGAATGTCGAAGATGACAAAGAGGCTGATATTCTTGCTGTGGGTGGTGGTGCGCGGACCCCGGTTTTTTGGAGAGAGACTTGTTGCGGACATTACTAGAAAAGAGGCGCAGGGTGTTGTGGAGGTGATGAAAGCAGGGAAACCACTGATTTGGATGGCATTGCAACTGAGTGCATGAAAAGGGGTGGTTGGTGAGGCTACTGAACTTTGGTTTTGTAACGGGCGTGATTCCGATTGAGTGGCGCAGTGCCTGCATTGTCCCGCTGTAAGAGGGCAAAGGAAATAAAAATGAATGCTGCAACTCGATAAGTACGAGATTTTTATGTGTGGTCGGGAAGTTTCATAGGAGAGTGCTGATCAAAAGGATTAGAGTGCGGATTGTGCAATTTTAGAAGAACAGTGTGGCCATAGGTGTGGTAGAGGATGTGCGATCTGATTTTCGCTGTGAGACAGGTGTGTGAGAAGTACCTTGCAAAGGGAAATGATGTGTTCTGGGCCTTCATGGATCTGGAAAAGGCTTATGACAGGATTGACAGGGAAGCGCTGTGGAGGGTGTTCCGTTCGTATTTAGTGGCGGAAATCTGTTGGAAGCGGTGCAGAGTTTCTATGTTGGAAGCCGAGCTTGTGTCAGAGTGGTAAGCGAGGTGAGTTAGTGGTTCACAGTAAAAGTGGGTCTGAGACAAGGCTACGTGATGTCTTCCTGGTTGTTCAATCTCTACGTGAATAGAATGGTCAGGGAAGTGAACGCGAGTGCGCTGGGTCGTGGCTTGGAGCTGTTGGAAGCGAGTGGGCGAGATTGGCAGTTGAGCTAGTTGCTGTTCGCGGACGATACGGCGCTGCTGGTGAATTCAGAGGAGAAGCTATGTAGGCTAGGGTCTGAGTTTGGTAGAGTGTGTGAGAGGAGGAAGCTTCGAGTGAACGTCGGTAAGAGTAATGTAATGAGATGCTCGAGGACTGTTGATGCGAGCAAAATTAGTTTCACCCTAAATGGAGAGGTTTTGGAAGAAGTACAGCGTTTTAAGTATCTGAACTCCCATGTGAAAAAGACTGAACTGGTGGAAACTGAGTTGAAGTCGCAATGAAAGAGGGGTGTAAATGGATGGAAACAATGAGAGGGTTGTATGAGAATGTTGTCGTCTCAACTGTGCTGTACGGAGTTAAGACTTGGGTATGAGAGCAGAGGAGAGAAGAAGGTTGAATGTTTTCGAGATGAAATGTCTGAGAAGCATGGCTTAAGGGACGCTGAGAGACCGGATCACCAACGCAGTGGTTCGAATCAGAACGGGGATAGTGAAATTGGAAGACTGAGTGGATTCGCGTGTTCTGAGATGATTCGGGCACATGTTGGGGATGGATGAAGGCCTAGAGGTAGACCGAAGTTTGGGTGGATGGATGGTGTGTAGCAGGCGTCAGGAAGAAGAAACTTGAATGTCGATGTAACGAGAGAGCGTTTAAGGGACAATCGTGTGTGTAGAACGGTTGTGAATGGTTAATTTTTGACGCTGCTCGGATGTGCTTTCGCGCCCTCGGCATCACGTTGTCGGGATGGCTGTGGATGGGGGGAGACCCGGTCATCATGATGCGGCGGGGGTAATCCATTGAAAACTGGCGGGCCCTACTGCTGACAACGGATCCTCGGACCGCACTCGTGTCCCAGAGTGTGTTTCGTGGTTACCGACCGGACCCTTCAGCACTTGAGGGCTACGTTGTCTCGAGTGTGAGGGTGTGAGGTGCGCCTTGCCGTCGGCCATCCCCCTTTCTGGGGGATTTGGCCTAGCGTCTGTATCTGTATCTTACGTTTAAGGTCACCCGCAGTCTTCAGATCTTGGTTGTTTCACCTTGTTAGATTTAGAGCAGGTTCACGTGTGTGTTGTGACGAGTACCTTGCAACACACACTTGGGATCAGGAGTGAGATTCTGAATTAGCGTAATCAGCAAGGCTCGACAGCGTTAACGGATATACTCCTGCTGCGTCATAGTTGGCAAGCCCTTTCTCAACCACGTCCATCACGTTTCTCAACGAGACGCCAAGGGCGGGAAAGTACAACAGGACCACTGCAAAACTTCCATTCACAACCATTCTCCACCCATACCTATCCATAGCATGCTCTCTTGCTACCTTCACACTTATGTCTCTTCTTACGCCTGTTTCACGCCAACCATCTACTCAATCTTCGGTAACCTCTAGGGTACTCGCTTTCATCACCCCTTTAACAAATATCCCATCTTCCATTCTCACCATGTGCACAACCCACTTCTGACCATGCGAATCCACACTGCTCTAAACTTCATTACCATCCCCGTTCTAATTTGAACGTCAATATTGATCCTCTCCTCAAGCATTACTCCGGCCATGTCCCTCAAACATCTCATCTCAAAACCATTCAATCTTCGTCTCTCTCCCGATCTCGCCCCCACGTCTCAGCCAGAGTCAACACGGTCTTACTTAGTCACCTACCTGAGGTGGACGTGAAATAGTAGGGGTTGCGCAGGGTAGACGGGGCCCACCTGTCACGACGGAGGTGCATTCACCACACAACCTCCCATTTACACAAGCATAGACTGAGTAATGTTCCTTCCAATCTCTGTTTGCGATGCCGGGGTTCGCCCGTTACAGTCGAGCACGTCATGACGTCATGCCCAGTCGTCGCACTAAGCAGGCTCAAATCATATCACATCGGTACGTGATCTTAGGGGACGCCCGCGAAACAGCATCAACTTCTTATGGGCTGCAGGCCTAATATAAGGGCCTGCACCTGTTGAAACATTCCCAACATGCACATGGCGGTGGGTTCCCGAACCTCAGGCTGTGCGTTGCCAGGGGCTTCTTCATCGCAGCCGGAGCTGGGGTTGATCAACAACAACATCTTAGCCCGTAGAGCACTGATGGGACAACCACCACCTCATACAAACAACCCCTTTTTTGTTTCCATACCAAACGTCCAACAGCTCAATACACTCTGCATTGCACCCAACGCTTTACATTTTTCCTTCACTCGAGATTTCCTCCATAACTCTCGACCAATTACACTCGCGGTTACCTCTGACAACTCCAGCCTTGAAGAGATTGAACAGTCAGGGAGATGAAACGAATAAGAACCCTGAACTGCTTTCAACAAATTTCCGCCCACTGCATGCTAACAAAACACCCGCCCAACGCCTCCTTGTCGACCCTATCGTAGGCCTTTTCCAAATCCAGGATGGTCCATAACACATCCTTTTGCTTTACCAGATACTTTCACTCATCTCACTTCAAAAATCTGATCGACACACCCTTTCCTTTTCTGAAGTCACATTGTTGCTCGCAAATCGTACCATCCGTACTATCTATAATCCTCTTGATTAGCAATCTCCCGTACAACTTGCGACAACACAGCTAACTCATACCTCTCCAGCTGCCGCATTCTTTTTTTATCACCTTTGCCCTTATACAGCGAAACAATGCAAGCCCTGCGTCACTTAGTTGGAACCACGCCCGACACAAAACAGATTTAGTAGCTTCATCTGCTATTCGAAAATCGTTACTCCACCCCTCTTTAGGCACTCGGTCTTCATGGTCTTTAATGCACCTCTTCCTTAGTTGTGTCCGCCACAAATCTCCCTCGCAAAACCGGAATTCGTGCACCTACATCTACAATGTCCGCCTCTCTGACCTCAACATTTAACTACTCAAAATACTCAGCCCACCTTTCCCTTACATCACCAATCTACAACAACAACAACGACCGACCGTTTACATCTTTTACCACCTCCTCCCTCCCGGTCACCCCCTTCCTCACCCTCTTTAACTTTTTTCAGAACATCTCTATGTTATCAAAATTTTGACACGGCAGCTTACCACACCTGGCAGCAGCGTCTCTCTTTGCTCTCCTCACTGTCTGCTTCTCTTATTTACTCTTCGCCCTCTAGTTATCATGAAGGCCACCACCGACCTCGCTGGCAACCACTCCTGAAAGGCTTCTCCTGTGTAACCGCCAGGTTAACCTCGTCGTTCCATATCTCGCAACCCTTCCCTGGCTCACACAGTGCACACCACGAACAATTTTTGCACATTTCAACAACGTTTTTCTGAACAATACCCAGGTCTTGTCCTCTAACACTGTCATATTCCGAATTCAACGCCAGCTGAAACTTCTTGAGCCAGCTTGTCACATTAGTGGTGAAATAAGATACACAGACACTAGGCCGAATCCTCCACAAAAGGGGGTGGCCGGCGGCAAATCGCACCTCACCCTCAAACGCTATAAAGTCCGGCCGGTAACCCCGCAACACACACACTCTGGGTCACGAGTGCGGTCCGAGTATCCGTTGTCAGCAGCACGACCATTCACGACCATCCTGGCAACGTGATACCAAGGACAGGAAGGCACATCAGAGTAGCGTCAAAATCAACCATTCACAACCATTCTCCACTCACGCCTGTTCATAGCACGCTCTCTCGCTACTTCCACATTCAAGTCTCCTTCCTAACGCCTGCTTCACACCATCCATCCACCCAAACTTCAGTCAACCTCTAGGCCTGCGACCACTTGCCTCCGCCTTCATCACCTTTTTTACCAATCTCTTTTCATCCATCCTCACCCTTAGCCCGGATCATCTCAGAACACGTGAATCCGCTCGGCCCTCCAACTTTTTCACAATCCCCGTTCTGATCCGAACCACGTTGTTAGTGAACCTGTCTCTCAGCGACGCTCCAGCTATGCTCCTCTAACATTTTATCTCGAAAACATTCAACCTTCTTCTCTCCTCTCCTCTCACCCTCAAGTCTCAGCTCCGTATATCACAGTTGGGACAACGACACCCTCGTACAGCCCTCTCCTAGCTTCCATCTCTAACGTCCTGCAGCTCGTTACTCTCTTCAGTGCACCCAGCACTTTACACCCCTCTTTCACTCGCGACTTTACCTCAGTTTTCACTAGTTCAGTCCTCTCCACAAAGTCTTGGCTCCGACACGAGACTTCAGAGAAGAAGCAAAATAAGTCAGGCAAATCAAGTCAATGTGACTAACGGTACTCTCAAATGTTACTACGTAAACGCTAGAAGTCTCAGAGACAAAATCGAAGAATTAGGTATCCTTGCAGTGAATGAAAGTATCGACATAATAGCTATCACAGAATCATGGATGAAATCGAGCACCAGGCATTATTTAGGCAAATTTACTCTTCCCGGTTACTCACTATTTCACAAAGACAGACAAGGCCGAGAGGGCGGAGAAGTGCTGTTTCTCGTGAAAAACACTCAGTGCAAAAATTAGATGTTACCATTCCAAACAACAAGCACGTTATAGTATCAATCCAAGTAGTCGGTAAACATATAAAATTTCAAATCACTCTCGTCCATCGCCCCCCTAAAAGCAAGGTTGCAGATGATATCGATCTTTACAACACCCTCGTCGATGTTGTCACAACACAACACAGTATTGTGTTTGGCGACTTCAATATCCCCGACATTGATTGTGAAACAGACGAATGCACTGCAACCGGCCAACGTCTGATTGATTTTGCAGACGATAAGTTCATGACCCAAATGGTGAAGACACCCACAAGAGGTAACAATATTCTTGATCTCCTATTTAGTGCAAGCGACTCTCATGTCACGAACGTCGAAGTAGGCGAGCCACTCGGAACTAGTGACCACAACTGTATCCGTTTTTTGATGGAGCTCGAGTTGAAAACATCAACAAGTTGCGAAAAAGTTCCTAACTTCAGATTAGCTGATTTTGATGGCTTAAGAGAGTCAATGGCGTCAGCGAATATAACCCTCGTACAAGATGTCAATCAATGCACTTGAAAATATTGAACATGAGCATATCCCGCGCAAAAACAGGCGAACAGCAGTCTCAGCCCAAGTACCGGAAAGGAGAATTGCAGGGCCTTCATGCACGAAAGAAAGCAAAGCATTCTATAAAGCAGAGACATCCACATGACGACGTAGCAAAAAATTGATACAAAATTAGCAGACGAGATCTAGAGAGGGTCCTCAAACGTAAGAAGAAAGATTATGAAAATGAAATTGCTGCCAATGCCACAACTAACCCGAAACAAATTTTTAGTTATAGTTCGAGCAAAAAAAAAATCACATTCTGTAATAGGTCCTCTCGAGAACGATGTTGGTGGACGACACCAAAATAAGTGTTCAACTTGATGAATACTTCAGTTCTGTATTTACGTTAGAGAATCAGGATATTCCTAATCCTGAGGATATCATAGCAGCAAAACAAATTGAAGCCCTCACCACAGTGAACTTTTCCCCCGCCGTAGTTATTAAATATATAGATAAATTGAAAGTCACCAAATTTCCAGGTCCAGACCAAATTCATTCCAGAATTCTAAAAGAGACTAGAACCGAAATCGTCGAACATTTATCAAACATTTTCACCCAATCTCTCACAAATGGCACATGTTCCTCTAAATGGAAAGAGGCCAATGTTACCCCAATTTTTAAAAAGGGGACAAAAAGTGTCCCGGCAACTACCGTCCAATTAGTCTCACCTCAGTCATTGGGAAGTTGATGGAAAATTTGATAACGGATAAAATTACCGAATTCCTAGATTCAAACAAATTGATTGGTGACTCCCAGCACGGCTTTAGACACAACCTTTTCTGTCTTATGAATCTGCTACTCTTTTTCAGAAATATTGAAATCCACGACACAAAATCTCCAATTGATATCATTTACCTTGACTTTCAAGAGGCTTCTCGATATCATAAAGTCCCCCACAAGCGCCTAATTAGTAAATTGAACAGATACAGATACAGACACTAGGCCGCATCCCCCAGAAAGGGGGGTGGCCGACGGCAAGGCGCACCTCACACCCTCACACGCTCACATTCACACAACTTAGCCCTTTTGTGCTAAAGGGTCCGGCCGGTAGCCCCTCAACTTACACTCTGGGTCCCGAATGTACCGAGGAACCGTCGTCAGCAGCAGGGCCCACAGTTTTCACTGGTTTACCCCCGCCGCGTCATAATGGCCGGGCCCCCCCCACCCACGACCATCCCGACAGCGGGATGCCAAGGGTGGGAAAGCACATCAGAGCAGCGTCAAAATCAACCATTCA
>SDVV010009918.1:0-16481 GCA_016164225.1 Gammarus roeselii | reverse complement strand
TATATATATATACATATATGTATAAACAACTGGTAAAATGCTAGCTTACGGACAGACAGCAACGAGTTGAACCTAACGGAGCTTCCTCCCTCTGGGGTAATGTTACAAGCGGCGTGCCTCAAGGATCCGTGCTAGGTCTACTTCTCTTTATAATATTCATTAACGATCTCGATAGCAACGTACTCTCATACTAGCATGTTTGCAGACGATACTAAGATAGGAGGAAAATGCAAACCGAACTAGAGTGTCAGCAGATCCAACTGGACTTGAACAAAATAGTTGATTGGTCAGACACGTGGCAAATTAAATTTAATGTAGACAAGTGTAAAGTTATGCACATAGATCTTCATAACCTCAAGCACGAATATCCAATGTCCGGAAAAAAACTCATTCATGTAACCGAAGAAAGAGATTTGGGTGTCATCAATAGTAACGACCTAAAAAGTAGCAAGCAATGTAACGATGCTGCCAAGAAATGCAAGACAATACTAGGCATGATATCCCGCACTATCTCGTACAAAAAACGACACAGTATGCTAAAGTTATACAATGCAATTGTTAGACCGCATCTCGAGTATTCCGTTCAGTTCTGGTCTCCATATCTAAGAAAAGACGTTTTTAAATTAGAAAAGGTTCACGTAGAGCTACCAAACTCATTCCTTTGCTGCGGAGTAAATCGTAAAAAAACAGGCTACGGAACTCGATCTTTATTCGCTTGAGAAACGTCGAGTCAGAGGCGACATGATCGAAGTGTGGAAGATTATGAAGGGTAAGGAGAACGTCGACCGAACGAGCCTTTCACTCTAGATGCAAATGGAATAACTAGGAACAACGGATTCAAAATCGTTGGGAAACGTTCCTCACTCGACAAAACGCTCGATTTCTTCACGCATTAAGTTGTCGAAGAATGGAACAAACTTCCAGTGGAGGTGGTAAACAGCAATACAATCGAAACTTCTACGTCGTAGCTCGATGACTTCTTCGTAAATTGCCGATAAACAGCTAAACCGTTCCCTTTCTTGATGTTATAGATACAAAAATGGCACATGAAGCTCTCCTAGACGTTCTACTTCAGAATTTATACTCTTGCTATCAAAAGGCAACCCAGTTGGGGCCAATAGGCCTGTTGATGTGTTATAAATTTTTATTGTTACCAGTCGTTAATGAGGACTTATAGGCGGTACAGAGGTTAAATTAATAGGCGATATGTTTTTTAATTTATTTTGAATAATAAAACAAGAACACATAAGCGGGGGCAGCTACAAGTCAAATGTGTATGATTAATAATGTGTAGCTGATATGATAACTGAATAAGTTGAATATTGCACGAACACGGAGGCTTATAGTTGTAAGCGTATATAAGAGACCAAAAAATACGGTGCGTTGTAAACAAGATGTGTTCCCTGCTGTCATCACCATACTGCCGAAAAGACCTGAAGTCCCCGAAAGGGAGGCGCGCCTGATCTAAAAATAGAGGCATGAACTGTCCAATGAGGTACGGCCCTACAGTTGACTAAACTCTAAAGGGGCGCGTCATCCTAATTCTTTGATTGTTATAGGTCACGCTACGAACTCGTAGAGTCACAGACTTCGCCCTAAATTAGGATAAACATATGGCTTCTTGTGTTATTTTATACCGGGCACAAAACTGCTGATCTCCTCACTATAGCAGGCAGGCACAAATGACCCCCCACTTGACGATGGGTCTCGGACGAGTAACCAAATCCGAGAGCACACATCCGTAAGAGCCATCTCTGTGAATATAAACACACGATAGTATGTAAGAGCCATCAATGTGAATACGAACATATGATAGTATGTAGGAAACATCTATTTGAATATGAACACACGATAGTATGTAAGAGCCATCAATGTGAATAGGAACACACAATAGTATGTAAGAGCCATCAATGTGAATATGAACACACGATAGTATGTAAGAGCTTTCGATGTGAATATCAACACAAGATAGTTTGTAAGAGCTATCAATGTGAATATGAACACACGATAGTATGTAAGAGCCATCAATGTGAATATGAACACAAGATAATATGTATGAGCCATCAATGTGAATATGAACACAAGATAGTATGTAAGAGCCATCTATGTGAATATGAACGCACGATTATAGGTAAGACCCATCTATGTGAATATGAACACACGATAGTATGTAAGAGCCATCTATGTGAATATTAAAGCACGATAGTAGGTAATAGCCATCTATGTGAATACGAACACACGATAGTATTTAAGAGCTATCTATGTGAATATGAACACACGATAATAAAAAAGTAACCACTACTTAGATACAAATGATGACTGATGGTCGAATCATCATCGAAGACAGCTTGGTCGATGATATTCCACTGGTAATATTTTGATGTGTTATACTTCCACCCCAAACATCCCTCACAGCCACAGAGCTCTCATAAGTTGACTCTTTTGTTCCCGGCTGTCTCCCCATCTTCATAATGCTCTGGCTGTCCTGGTACCTCATTTACAGAGGATCACCCCCTGATACGGGCGGGGATTACCCGGAATTAGTGGATTTTGCTCGTATTATCATTAATAGTGGAGGCCTCGACAATAGCTGCCCTCGTTCGTGTTCAATATGAAGAGCTGATTAACCTGCTTGGTGGGGAGATGATATAAAGTGCGTTGGGTTATTGCAGTGACTTATTCTGGAAGACGAGTATTAGGCAATTAACCTGAGGCAATATACTGATAATGATGACTATAAGTTCGTTGAATTGTTGTATATTAGCTGAATGTTGAATAGTTTTCTTATTTACTCTTGTTAGTGCACGGTGAAGCGATACTAATGTACTCATGTTCAAAGAAAAGAGAATACGGCACAGAAAATGTAATACGAAGAAAAGAGGCCTCATAAAGATGAAGGCGAGGCTAACACTTCTTCACAATACGTGTGCAGCACCTATTATCAATAAAAACTATTGGCAGTAATTGATAACTAAAGTATTCAACCTCACTGCAGTGGCAATGTGCGGTGAAGATAACCGATTGTAATTGATTGAGCAATAAAAAGTAAGTGCACCGGGAGATGCCCTTCATCTTTTGATGAAGAGATTGATTGGCTCTCAGCTCGGTGACTCAATCGTTTCAACTGGTCGCTTCATACAAAAATTTGACATTGGGTGACTTGCAAAAATCAATAGATACAATTTTAATCCATACAAGCCAATCAAAATATTTTAATACCCATACAAGAATATAGTTTTTTGATGTCAGTGCCTTTGAAAAGCTGCGATGGTTCTTCAATACTATGAAATAAATAGCACCTAGACAGGGCCAATATTTCCTTCAATAACTCATATTCAGTTACTCACAGCCTGCCAAAAGCGATGTTCTACGTATTACAATTGAATAAGTAGCAACAAGAAGGGTAAGAATTTTTATTCAGTAACTCACGGTCTGCCCAACGCGATGATTCAACAATTCTACGATATGAATAATAACAAGAAGAGTAGAACTGTTGTTCATATGCCAAAGTCTCCCAAATGCCATGGTTCTACGACACAAGAAAATAAGTAGCAGGAAAAAAGCCAGAAGTCGTCTTCAAGACCAGCAAAAGAGTGTGCGACAATCACTATCTTGCTGGTCAATAGAATCATCAAATCATGGTAACATGGAAGAAGCTGCCCACCTAACCTGGAAGCCGCCCTTTGCCGCCTTTTTTTAGCCTGGTTACCTCCAAAATCGAGTTTCCTGGAAGCTAATGCAGCTCTTCCCATCAGTTTAACGCTGGCCGGCTTCAACAAATATTGGCCGCCACGGCTCGCCATGGATGCATGGAAACGTTATGAGAGACGCTGTGGTCAGTGTTCACGATCGATTTCCAAGAAGATGGAACTTTAATCAGTGAACAGTGTCCGAGTTGTGGCAGTGAACAGTGTCAGAGTTGTGACAGTGAACAGTGTCAGAGTTGTGACAGTGAACTGTGTCAGAGTTGTGACAGTGAACAGTGTCAGAGTTGTGACAGTGAACAGTGTCCGAATTATGACAGTGAACGGTGTCAGAGTAGTGATAGTGAACAGTGTCCGAGTAGTGACAGTGAACAGTGTCAGAGTTGTGACAGTGAACAGTGTCAGAGTTGTGACAAAGAACGGTGTCAGAGTTGTGACAGCAAACAGTGTCAGAGTTGTGACAGCAAACAGTGTCAGAGTTGTGACAGTGAACAGTGTCAGAGTTGTGACAGCAAACAGTGTCAGAGTTGTGACAGTGAACAGTGTCAGAGTTGTGACAGTGAACAGTGTCAGAGTTGTGACAGCAAACAGTGTCAGAGTTGTGACAGTGAACAGTGTCAGAGTTGTGACAGTGAACAGTGTCAGAGTTGTGACAGCAAACAGTGTCAGAGTTGTGACAGTGAACAGTGTCAGAGTTGTGACAGTGAACAGTGTCAGAGTTGTGACAGCAAACAGTGTCAGAGTTGTGACAGTGAACAGTGTCAGAGTTGTGACAGTGAACAGTGTCAGAGTTGTGACAGCAAACAGTGTCAGAGTTGTGACAGTGAACAGTGTCAGAGTTGTGACAGTGAACAGTGTCAGAGTTGTGACAGCAAACAGTGTCAGAGTTGTGACAGTGAACAGTGTCAGAGTTGTGACAGTGAACAGTGTCAGAGTTGTGACAGTGAACAGTGTACGAGTTGTGACAGCAATCAACGGAGACGTCAATGTGCTCATTCAGTCGCTAAAAATATAGGAAAAGCACGTACAATTTATCTAAAAACTCAAAAATACGTAAGCTGATGCGTGCTCAATGAAATATAAATATCCTCATGTCAAACAGACACTCCATCATCCTATGTCCTATGCACACTAGGCAATCATGTCTACTTAGATGTTGCAAATATTCGAATTACATGGCGTTTAGGACATATACTGTACATCACCATTTATTGATAACAAAATTAATAATTTTAGCAATGAGACGTCAGATTACGTTTTATTATGAACTTCGATATAAATGTATTATAAAAAAGACATACTTGAAGTCGAAGCTTAGTAACATAGAAATATTTAATATAACTTTACCTCTTACAGCGGGGAAACGGACCTTGAGTACTTAAAGTTCCGTTCCTCTGAGTCCTGATTGCTGTGCAATATTATCCATGCTAACAAAACACCGACGGTTAGCGACAACATTTTTTAGCAACAACATTTGCTAGCAACAACAGTTAGCAACAACATTTGTTAGCACCAACAGTTTGCACACTGGTTATCAACAGCATTTGTTAGCAAGAACATTTGTTGGCAACAGCAGTTAGCAGCATTATTTGTGGGAACACCTATTTCGTTCAGGTAAATAATTTACAATTGTCAAAAAAATAAGAATAAAAGGTAACTACTTTTCATGATAGATCAGTAGAATAGAAATCCCGTCCCCTCACACTACTGCTCCCGCAAACACTTCATTCTGACATTGTTATAGGCATGTATTGTCTTTGTTTTGCCCTCAGCAAGCAAACAAGAATCATCAGTGAACTAACATTTTGAACTCAAACGCCTTCTTTCGTCCAAAATGCAGGACGTCAATTCTTATCACAAACATTGATTATTGAAGTAATAAGCAACCCTATTGAAAACTTAGAAATAACATTTTAAACACGTTGATTAACATCCATGTAAAGTGCATTTCAGCCCGCTAATCAAAAACCCTTTACATTTAATTTCAGCCAGTTGATCACTAACCCTATAACTTGCATTTCGGTCACGTTGATTGAAAATCCTATAGAATGCATTTCAGTCACGTTGATTGAAACCATTATAAATAGCATTTCAGCCGCATTGATTGAAAACCTTTTTAAATGAATTTCAGCCACGTTGATTGAAAACCCTATGAATTGCATTTCAGCCGCACTGATTGGGAATCCTATATATTGCATTTCAGCCACGTAGATTGAAACCCCTATAAAATGCATTTCAGGCACGTTGATTGAAAACCTTATAAATTGCATTTCACCCTACAATGGATGAGCAGGAATATTTGTAGCTGGCAACTGAGTCAGGGCAACGACGTAATTCTCTTTTTCTGCAGCAAGCTTCTCTACCCAAATTTGCCGCCCACAGATGTCTTAATATTATTGGATGCCATTATCGGTCCCTGTGGAGCCATTTCGAGGAGCCTCCAGCACTAGGCTGTGGATTATGTCTCCAGATCTAGAAATAAGGTATCTGTCCATGATCTCAGGCCGCGAGGATATCGCACGAAAGGCTGATGAATGATGGTAATTCCTGGGGACCTTTGCATTACTGTACGTGTTACAATAATCATTTAGAATCATTTAATACATTCACTAGATTTTCTGTACGATGGGTTCACTCTATTTATGTCAAATGCATGATCAGAAAAACATAAAACATGTTTACATCAAAAAGTTGCAAGAAAAATAACCAAATTGGGAATGATTTGTTTTCTTGTATTGGGGAATTAATTACAAAAAAAGTTTGAGATCGAAGACTAGTTCAAAATTGCAGCAAGTTTCTACCAACGTAGAACAAATGTGGTTTTGAATATCTAGTAAGACTGATCTGAAAATAATTCAAAACCAATACAAATAGCGTTCAACGTACGTTTGTATTTCATTGTAGAAGGAATTGATAACAATTATTGTAGAAAACGTTTGATTGTACATCAATTAGAATGATAAGAAATTTCGGGGAAAAAAGTATTTTAACTCTATATAAAATACTCTCTAAATGTTTCATTTTGTGAAGTGTGGAAAACAACTACACTGCAACGCATCTTTTCTTTATGTAAAACATTTGAATTTGGACATAAAAATTGTCGTTCATCACTTGTGCTTTCTTTAGAAAATGCATTTAAACTTATGTTGTCATTAAGTATTGCACACCACTTAAGCATGAAACACGAGTATTATGTTGTCAATCACATGATATACAACCATGTGATACGTTCGATAATTACGATGAATTTCACTTGAATGAGCAATATATTACTTAAGTGGATACATGTCCATATTAAACGCGATCTGTTGAATTCTGAAACGATGAATATGAAGGGGGTTTTAAAGCAGTTTGCTGCTTTGATCCATGTCTGGGATAGGTAAAATAAGCATTTTTACTTCTACGGAGGCGTGCCCGAAAGTGCTCAGTTAAAAAGGTACGAATGAATGATTGGTATCCAAACCGCTGGATTGGCCTTGGCACACCCATCTCCTGGTCATCAAGGTCTCCTGACATGACGACCCCTAGATTTCTACTTTATGGGAACACAATAAGAGTTTGGTGTGCGAAACACCAGTTCTGTTCAAACAAGATTTCAAGGATTACTGAAACTGCTGATGTTTAAGAACGACATCGTCGATACTCGTGCCGGCTCTTCCATGCATGCATTGCAGCAGATGGGGGGAACTTCCAACAGCTATTTCAAATACCTAACCTAACTTCCAACTCTGTATTGTCCTTCATCCCAATGAACTTGTTCTCACTTAAATTTCCAATTTTCCCACCACCGCGCAGTAACTTTTAAATCTTTCAACCTTTTCAACGAAGCATTTTTGGGCACGCCTCCTCAGCGTAAAATGTGCTCATTTCACTTAACCATACCTTAAAACAAAGTCTATTCAAAGCACTCTGTTCTGAAAGGCCCTGCACAGAACACAGAGGCCAGGAAGCTGACAAAAATGCTTCACAAGAGATCGAGTCAGGCGAGCGCGTCCTTTAAACAAAATATTATTGCGCTCCAATTATACAAACTCTCAGATGCGGCAACGTTCTCGTCGCTGTAATTTGATTCTTTGAGAAGATAAGGCAAATCAAATCAAGCCCCAAGACCCCCCCCCCCTTTCATTCAATGCTGCGGATGCCCTCCACCCTTCTGAATGCAAACCGAAAATATCTGGACTGTTGCTTCATAAATCTTGGAGTTTTGAGCGGTACGAGCAGTGCTAATTGACTAGCCATTGGGGGCCCGCAGTCGCCAGCTGCCTCGTACTAACTTTTCTGCCAAGAAGAGAGGGCGGGGGTGAACCTTTTCATTTGAACCGTTTAACGACGCTTCGTCCCTGAGTTTTATTAATAGCTCACAGTTTCGGTGATTTACCTAAATTCACACAAATTGTACGGTAACATAAAAAAATAGTTGGTGACTCGTGATTGAATGATGTTGCATGTTAAAAAAATGATTGAATGGAAAACGATTAAAGTTTTGTAATTCATTGAATTATGTTCTGGTTACGAGGAAGGACAATCGTTAGAAGGAGGATAAATTAGTTTTAAAATGCTTTTCAGCAAAGTAAATTATGTCACAACGAGGATGTCATCTTAACTGAAACATTGCTCTTCGTCGGCAACTTCCACCATCATTGACTCAAAACACCAAGGGAGAGCAGAACTAAACAAACTTAACTACACTTAACGACTAATAGCTGTCCTCGTGGAAGTTTATGCGTTGGTGAAGAACATCAGTCCTTTTTGGGTTTTGTTAGGAGCCCACATCGATCAAAAAAGCATACATCAATTTAGTTGATACGGTAGCTATGGAGTCAGAAATCTGTTCAATGTCATGATATTGTTCTGCTTTAAATCTAGACCTAGAGAGAGACCGAAGTTTGGGTGGATGGATGGTGTTAAGCAGGCGTTAGGAAGGAGAGACGTGAGTGTGGAGGTAGCGAGAGCGTGCAATGGATAGGCATGAGTGAACGGACGAGTTTTGACGCTGTCCTGATGTGCTTTCCCGGCCTAGGCATATCGTTGAGAGACGGGATGGTCGTGGGTGGGGGGGGGGCGATCATTATGAAGCGGCAGGGGTAAGACAGTCACGCTGTCGAGCACTGCTGCCGATACTAACCTCAAACCGCACTCATGACCCGGAGGGTGTGTTGCGGAGTCCCCGGCCGGACCCTTTTGCGCAAAAGAGCTAAGGTGTGCGAGTATGAGTGTATGAGAGTGTGAGGTGCGCCTCGTCGTTGGCCACCCCCCTTGCTGGGGGATTTCAGCCTAGTGTCTGTAACTTTAAATCTAGATTTTAGAAACAATTTTACATGAAGCGAAACGTAAATCGTGGAGGGTTATCCCGACGTGATATTTTACGTATTGGTTTCGGTTGCAGTAACGATCTAGGCGCATTTCAGGCCTTTGAGTGAATCTCGCCTCAAAGTCCACGATTATTTGTATTAGTTCATGCAGGTAACATTGTCACTATCAACTTCCTACATGATTTAAGAAGGCTGAAAATTACTTTGTAATGCAGTGATTTACAAAACCAATATCCCACAACGGGATACATGGAAAATATCCTGATAATGAGTGTGGTCTTGACGCCTCAACAATAAATAGATATGATTTTCAGAGAATCCACGTATCAGGTGTTGCCCACAACTCTAAGAATTCTTCTAATCATCCATTCAAAATGAAGTCCCCACGGCGTACCCGGCCACTATCTCTGTGCCATTGTGCAAATGGGAACACCCCATCCACCATTATCCAAGCATGCAAATTGGATTAAACAAACACGTATCTGCTGAAGGAACGACCTTTCAACTTCAACTCTCACAGGATTTTGTATTTGTCTACAACTTGTCGAGACAAGTCTGGAGCTGTCTTCGAATTTGAGCGGGATAATTCAGGATAAAAAATAACCACTTGTCTTGATAGAGACATCTATCATCTCATCAGATCATCTATCATCAGTTTATCATCAGATTGAGTGAAGTCTATCATCAGATTGAGTGATGTCTATCGTCAGATTGAGTGACGTCTATCATCAGATTGAGTGACGTCTATCATCAGATTGAGTGATGTCTATCGTCAGATTGAGTGACGTCTATCATCAGATTGAGTGATGTCTATCGTCAGATTGAGTGACGTCTATCATCAGATTGAGTGATGTCTATCGTCAGATTGAGTGACGTTTATCATCAGATTGAGTGACGTCTGTCATCGGACTGAGTGACGTCTATCATCAGATTGAGTGACGTCTGTCATCAGATTGAGTAACGTCTATCATCAGATTGAGTGACGTCTGTCATCAGACTGAGTGACGTCTATCATCAGATTGAGTGACGTCTGTCATCAGATTAAGTGACGTCTATCATCAGATTGAGTGACGTCTGCCATCAGACTGAGTGACGTCTGTCATCAGATTGAGTGACGTCTATCATCAGATTGAGTGACGTCTGTCATCAGACTGAGTGACGTCTATCATCAGATTGAGTGACGTATATCATCAGATTGAGTGACGTCTGTCATCAGACTGAGTGACGTCTATCATCAGATTGAGTGACGTCTGTCATCAGATTGAGTGACGTCTGTCATCAGACTGAGTGACGGCTATCATCAGATTGAGTGCCGTCTGTCATCAGATTGAGTGACGTCTGTCATCAGACTGAGTGACGTCTATCATCAGTTTGAGTGACGTCTATTATCAGATTGAGTGATGTCTATCATCAGATTGCAAGGAATGATTTGCAACCGACCATATTTTATTTATTCAAACATAAAAAAAATCAATGAGTATTAAGGTAGGTTTACCATTATACAGTATAAATGGAAGAGCATTCCAATATAAGTTTAATGCTATGTTCCCAAATACATATTGCAATAGGGATTCTTTTAAATGATTATCAGTCCTTCACTTTATTTCAATTTAGGAATACTGCAAAAAAAAAGACAATACAATGCTTTTTGTCTACTGAATCCAGTGAATGTGGCAAACTAATATAATCAGAAGTGAAATATATGCGACTGCTTGCGTATTGAGGTAGCGGTGTTGCTGAACCCGCTCCTACGAGGTCGTATTATGTGAGTATTTTCAAATTTTGAAAATTAGTCGTTTACGTTAACATTTGACGTCATCAGCAGGCGGCACCAGAGGCAGGAACGATCATTCAATAGGTCACACCAACCATTCCGAGAATATAGATACTCTAATTCTGGGATAACTACTTGGATATTCAATCTTAAGCAATCCGTCAGTTGAATTAAAAAGTTTCACATTAGCAATCACAAGCTTGGATCCTTCGAAGGATCCAGCAACGTCTAGCTCGATTATAGAAGAGCTTGGATCCTTAGAAGGATTCAAGAGCCTGGATCATTAGAAGGATCCAGCAACATCTAACTTGATTATACATCTCATTGTCCCACCTTAGAAGGATCCAGCAACGTCTAGCTCGATTATAGAAGAGCTTGGATCCTTAGAAGGATTCAAGAGCCTGGATCATTAGAAGGATCCAGCAACATCTAACTTGATTATACATCTCATTGTCCCACCTTAGAAGGATCCAGCAACGTCTAGCTCGATTATAGAAGAGCTTGGATCCTTAGAAGGATTCAAGAGCCTGGATCATTAGAAGGATCCAGCAACATCTAACTTGATTATACATCTCATTGTCCCACCTTAGAAGGATCCAGCAACGTCTAGCTCGATTATAGAAGAGCTTGGATCCTTAGAAGGATTCAAGAGCCTGGATCATTAGAAGGATCCAGCAACATCTAACTTGATTATACATCTCATTGTCCCACCTTAGAAGGATCCAGCAACGTCTAGCTCGATTATAGAAGAGCTTGGATCCTTAGAAGGATTCAAGAGCCTGGATCATTAGAAGGATCCAGCAACATCTAACTTGATTATACATCTCATTGTCCCACCTTAGAAGGATCCAGCAACGTCTAGCTCGATTATAGAAGAGCTTGGATCCTTAGAAGAATTTAAGAGCCTGGATCATTAGAAGGATCCAGCAACATCTAACTTGATTATAGAAGAGCTTGGATCCTTAGAAGGAGACCAGCAATGTCTGGCTCGATTTTACAAGAGCCTGGATCCTTAATCTGTGACTTCTCTAATAATTTCCTCAATGTTTCCCTGCCATTAAACTTTGAAAGGGAAGAAGATCGCACTAAGTGGAATTTAATGCGTTCGGATATGAGATCCGTTGAAATCTACCGGATAAGTTTGGTGGAAAATTGTAATGCCTTTTATGTTACTGTGACTCGGAAAGTGTTTCATATTTGACTTTCAGAATCGTTATATTCACATAAGAAGAAGAACACGTACCATTTTTTACTCTAGTACTTTGACTTACACGGATTCATTGTTTCTCATCGTATACAATGTCAGTATACGATGATGCAGTTTGTTATAGTAAAGGAAAAGTATAAACAATTACAATACTGATGTCTCGTTAGATTATCAAAACCTTTTCAATTAGTTGAAGAATTCATCAAGCAGTTTGCATATTTTTTTTGGCAAGAGAACTACGAATAATAGTTCGCGCAGCCTACTAGACTCACGCTGATGTAATTAACAGCACAAGAATAACGAACATAGATACGGAAATATTTCAAACTACGCATCCATACTGTTCTTAGATACTTATTGACAGCGGAGTACTGAAAAAAAAATATCACATCACAAGATTCACGCTAATGTGATTATGAATGCATCAGTGACTATACTATGGTAGAACATAGACTAGGAAATATTTGGGAGTCTGCATTCTGAAGTAATTAAATAGTACGATAGTGAAAGAGTCCTCAAGAGGCGCCGGACGCTGCGTGACGGTTGTGATTAAATTGCACTAATGAGAAGCAGAGTTGCATGATGTGTTCCTGTCCTCGTAGGATGTGGTCATGCAATGATGCATCGAAGCTCTTCTTGATAACACCATCCGTAACGTAATTTGCATTGTAATTCTCTCGTAGATTGCCATGGATGCCAGTTGTTGACCTTCATTGCCATGGTTTGCCTTATTCGAGAAGAGGCGTTAACAAACTTTATAAGCAGCACACTAGATGATAATGAATTCACATACCCACAATTAATAAGCTAAACGTGGCGTAGACAGAGTGTCCCCACAGCAGGGGTGGAATAATACCCATCATTAATAAACTAAACGGACCGTAGACAGAGTATCCCCACAGCAGGGATGGAATAATATCCATCAATAATAAATAAACGGACCGTAGACAGATTGTCCCCACAGCAGAAATGGAATAATACTCATCATTAATAAACTAAACAGACCGTCGACAGAGTGTTCCCACAACAGGGATGGAATAATACCCATCATTAATAAACTAAACAGACCGTCGACAGAGTGTTCCCACAACAGGGATGGAATAATACCCATCATTAATAAACTAAACGGACCGTAGACAGAGTGTCTCCACTGCAGATATGGAATAATACCCGTCAATAATAAGCTAAACGTAGCGTAGACAGAGTGTCTCCACAGCAGGGATGGAATAATACCCATCATTAATAAACTAAACGTAGTATAGACAGTGTCCCCAAAGCAAGGATGGAATGATACCCATCATTAATAAACTAAACGTAGCGTAGACAGAGTGTCCCCGAAGCAAGGGTGGAATAATACCCATTAGTAATTGGAACGAGAGTTTAAGCCTTCACTAAGAATATCCCCCATATTTTAGACATCAAGGGACGATATTTAGCCCCCCACCGCTCTCCCCTCCATCCTTTTTGACGGGAAACACAAACTGTATTATATACGAAGCAACTCATTTTACCTCCTGGCAAAACTACTGTCACGCCGGTAGAATTTATCTCGATAGTATTCTACGTTGTCTGATGTAAAACACTACAAAGGAGATCCTCAATATTAAATATATATCCCCCTTGGGTATGTTATGATAAAGAGCGTACAAATATAGTAACCCTACCTCCTAATCTCTTTAACATAAATTTAATATTTTCTGATTCCCTGCAGGCGCGTCTTCAGCATCCTAGAAACTCTGCAATTTTTCTCTTTTCCAGACGTGTTCAGCGAGATCTTGGGCCCAGCCGAGCGTGTAGTGGCCGCCGGCAGCGGACTGCGTCTCTTCTGCTCCCTGAGGAACGCCTCCTCGCCTCCTAGCTTCGTCTTCTGGTATCAGGGATCTCGGATGGTCAACTACGACGCCGATAGAAACGTTAAAGTCATCTCGGGAAAAGATTACAGGTAACGTTCAGATGCAGAAAGGGAAACATTGACTTCTGTTTCTTGGATTATTTTTAAATTTAGAATTAATTTGGGAGAGTAAAATTATATTACTTGGAATGACTTGATTTAAAGTCATCAAAGGATTTGACTAGATTCCGGGTACAGAATTCAGCGGGGAAAAGTGATCTTTTTGAATTTGAATGGATGCAAGATGAAGTGAACTCGGGTAAAAATGACACACAAGGTTCAGGATCGATGGGAGGAAAATAGATTTTTTGCTTTTCCGATTGATGCAGTTTAGTTATCTCGGTAAGAGATATGAGGGGAGGTTCAAAGTTAGGTAGAGAAAATAAACTTTGATTGCATGTCCCCAAAAAATAGACGATATAAAGAAAGACTCTTCAAGATATAAAATTGACTTTGATCTGTAATATTTAATTAAATAATCAATGTTTATAAACATTCTGCTGTGCCCACAAGTTAAGTTAATATTTGTTGGAGGTTAATAAAATCGACTCATTTTATAGTCGTATTTTCGAAAAAGAACGCAATAGAGACGATATATAAATATATCAATAAACATTTAACAAAATTTATGTACAGATAGTAAATTTTAAATAAAGATTATTGCTTGTATCTATATATCAACAGCACTGATAGTACGGCCTAAAATTATCTTCAAATATTTCTGTTTAATTCAAAGAAGTAACAGATGATTTTCCTCTACAGCTATTATTCTAGTGTTATTTAATAAATGAATTGCAGCAGTTCCATGTTTAATTCGATCGTATTCAGAATCTGATGAATAGGTCGAGCACAATATAAATTGGTGAGAAAAAAATACGAATTCAATGAAACGAAAGGACGAGTGTGGTTTATATATGAAGAGGTATGAATGAATGTACAAACTGGTCGCCTCAATCAATATCACGTACGTTCACTCATTCGATGACATATGATTTTTGCGTTCTCATTGGATTTTACCTAGACAGATATATGAAATTGAATAATTTATTATTCATGAAATTTTCATCCAAGCACATGGACGTGGGAATGCGTTTTACCAGCAAAACGATTCAAAAAGAGTCCTGCCCACACGTCTTCTCAATATTTGTTGGAAGATGTAGCAATGGCTTCATTTGATGTGATTTATTATTGAGACGTGTTAGCGCGACATATATGAAGGTGGAATGAACTAACTTACTAAAATTTATTAGATGAATAGCCGTTGTTATTTGAGTTGGATATTTTTCCAGATGTGACGATTTTTTAGTTGATAAATTCAATGAGGGATGAATTTGAAAATTCTGTGTATTGCATTAGAATGGTAATGGAAAATCACTGTTTGCAGGTATGTGTGCAGTAAACCCAAATTAAACAAATTGAATTAGTTCGAACATATGGGGAAACTTGGGAAGGAAGTTAAGTGGAAATGTGATGAACGCAGGTGTAAGTGGAAGGAGAAGTAGAGTAGGTCGAGTTTTGGTTGGATGGATGAAGTAGAAACTGGGTTCAATGAGAAAAGCATCAGTGTAGGAGAAACGAGAGAGTGGGCAAAGGAAAGACATGGGTGGAGAATGATTGCGGCTGAGTCTAACACGGCCCTAGAGCTTCCTCAAACTGGGTTCAATGAGAGAAGCAACAGTGTAGGAAAAACGAGATAGTGGGCAAAGGAAAGACATGGGTGGAGAATGATTGCGGCTGAGTCTAACACGGCCTTAGAGAGTTTCCTCAAACTGGGTTCAATGAGAGAAGCATCAGTGTAGGGGAAACGAGAGAGTGGGCAAAGGGAAGACATGGGTGGAGAATGTTTGCGACAGAGTCTAACACGGCCCTAGAGAGCTTCCTCATCCTTGTCTGTCAAGTTGTTAACAAGGATGTATGAGAAAGGGGAACGCCTGGAACCCAGGATATGGCGGGGGTGAACCAGTGAAAGCTTTCGTTCCCTTCTGCCGACACTGGTCCCAGAGCTCACTCATGACCCGGAGTGCGGTATAAATCAGGCTGTTGGTTTGGTATATTAATGCTTTTGAGGAATAGTGTAGTGATTCTCGTTGAGTTCGTCACTTCACCATTCTCTCATTCGATGACGCGCTGCAGCTAAAAGAAATCTTCACAAACACGCCAATAAATTGGAATTCCGGTGCGATAAATGTGTAGTCATCAACCAATCGCCAAGATTCTACACTTCCAATAATATCTGTCATGTGCTCGAGGTGGCGGCTGGAATTTATTAATTAATTCCGATAGAAACGCATCGAAATATTGGCAGAATTTGATCATTTAAAATAATTTAAGGTGTGACTCAAGATATTCGCGCTAGCGTATCGACCTGCCACTGCCTACATATCGTGTTGGACGTGCGTTCATATCGTGTTGGACGTGCGTTCATATCGTGTTGGACGTGCGTTCATATCGTGTGTGACGTGCGTTCATATCGTGTTGGACGTGCGTTCATATCGTGTTGGACGTGCGTTCATATCGTGTTGGACGTGCGTTCATATCGTGTTGGACGTGCGTTCATATCGTGTTGGACGTGCGTTCATATCGTGTTGGACGT
>SDVV010009917.1:0-16482 GCA_016164225.1 Gammarus roeselii | reverse complement strand
GTCCAATACGAGGAATGTATAGTTGAAGCGAAAATCGCACCAAAAATCAAACCAAGAAGAAAATCCACCATGGCCCTTCTGCTTAAATCCAATTGCCCCACCCCACCTAACTTCATAAACATACCCTTCTCTGACGCCAAAATCAAAGTTACCCCCTTCGAAAGACGTCCGATGCGATGCTATAAATGCCAGAAATACGGACACACGAGCCAAAATTGTAACTGTAAAATAAGATGTTCAAACTGTTCCCAGGACGACCACGATAAGCGAGACAATCCCTTGTGCCCATCCGAAGAACCTCACAGCTTTTACTGCTAAGTTAACGGCCACTTTACGGGGCACGAAGACTGCCCCCAGGACAATACTGAGAGAGAGATCCTGCAATACCAAACTAAGCACAAAGTCGGGAGACGAGAGGCTGTGGCCGCTATTCGTTCCCCCCAGGCTGACCCTCCCACCCAGGAGAGAAGAACAGCATCATCCCCTACCCAATTCCTCTTAACGCTTGTAGATAGCGGTGCAAACAAAGTTGCTCCCTCAATGAACCCATTCATCATGATGAACTCGCTCTCCAAACAACTGGGGGCCAGACCGATAAACATAAACCGACAGGGAAAGAAGTATCTGGCCCACGTCGTGAATATCGAGCAAAGTAACGCTATACAAAGGATTAACAAAATAGACAAACACATTGTAACTGTCAAAATACATCCGTTCTTCAATGCTACAAGACAAATTAGATACACTTCCAACTACACACCCTAAACTGACCTAAGGGCTTTTGCAGCAGGTTTAGCAAAGGATTATGGAATCACGAACGTTTCCCTAGCAAAATGGATTAAACCACGAAACATCCACACCACCGCGTACCAAATCACTTTCCCAGGACGTGACCCACCGGAATTCATAGCTATCCCGGGCGAACAGGGAAAATCAAAACTTACCCAGTGGCGAAATGGCCTGCAATGTGCAAAAAAATGCCTGGAATACGGCCACGTCTTCAAATACCGCCAGCCATACATACCCCAACACTGTAAGAGGTGCGCCGGCGAGCATGACCGAAAGGAATGCACAGCCCGCCAAACTAAATGCCACCACTGATCATGCCTCCAAGAGGCAGGCGACCGCGACTGTCAAAAGCAGATGTACCAAAAAGCAATGATAATCATACAAAATGACCGCAGAGTCACACGAAAATAAGCCATCCAAATCTTTTTACGACGAAAACCCAAACTGCCGTAATTTAAATTATGCCAAAGCAGTTAAATTCACAACTAAGTCGACCCTATCCGACAATACTCGCGTACAGTTAACACAAACTACTACCATGACCCCAAAACCCCTCTCCAGTACTAACAATACCACAACCAGCCCAGCGACCACCCTCATTACAGGCGGGCGCCCTAAGCAATGATTCCACCAGTGCCCAGGAAAGCAATGCGATGGATGCTGCCTCGGTCGACTACGAGGAGACGTCTAAGAACCCGAAAATCAAAAGGCCAAGAGACGATGATTCCTCCGCTGGCGACCGCGGGATAAGCGACACCCTCTCGCCACGAAGCAAAAAGATTAACAGCACCCCACAAACCACAGCTTGCCTCGATCAGAGCGTTGAACGACTTCTGACCGTCTTAACTGCAACCGCACCCAGCGAAAACCAAAGTGAGGTATTCAACCCTGAGCTAACATGCCCAACACCAGAACATCTCACAACCATCGTCTGCGCGAGGACGCCTTGAAAATCTACAACGAAGAACTGATACCCCAAACCACCGATTTACCATGCATCGCACTCGACTCAAATATCCCAACGACTACTACTCAGCCCCTCATAATGTTTAAAAAACTCTCCTCAGAAGAGAAACGCGCTCGCTCAAGAAGCAAACACAAAGATCGTACTCCCTCGTCCTCCTCCTCCTCCTATGTTCTACCGAAAGGGGACGCTCATGCGGACGCTCATGCGGACGCTCATGCGAACGCTTTCGATCTAGGACACCTGCGCCTCTTAGACAAGAACACCAAAAAAGTTCCTACAAACCACGCGACCGCTCCAGACCATCGAAATCTGAGCGTATAACAAATCCGAAATGAACAACAACACATTACTTCAGTGGAATTGCCAGGGACTTAGAAGCAAGAAAGATGAATTATTATCGCTAATCTCCACCCATAAACCTTTGGTGGTAGGCCTCCAGGAGAACAAACTCCGCGACACAGCCACCTTCTCTATTTTTCAATATGTCATACACCGTCGCGAAGGTCACAATAATGTGACTGCACACGGCGGAGTGGCACTTATGATCCATCAAAGCATACCTCATCACCTCCTCTCTCTGAGAACAGAACTCCAAGCTGTCGCAGTGAAGATATGTATCTGAAAACATATTAGTGTTATCTATCTACTCGTCACCAAACCACAATCTCACGGAGGCACTAATGACCGATCTGCTTAACCAACTGCATCATCCCGTACTCCTCCTTGGAGACTTCAACAGCTCCTACGAAGTGTGGGGATGCATGAGAACAGACCCCAGAGGAGTGGTAATGGCCAAAACCAATGACACTCACAACCTGGTCCATCTCAACGACGGACAACCCACACGGATCACCCTCGAAAGTGAAACCGCTATCGATTTATCAATCTGTTCTCCTACTTTGTCTCCCCAACTCGTTTGGAGAGTCCTGCCTTCAACACATGACAGTGATTACAACCCAGTGATCACATCGCTCCTCACTAACCGACCAAACAATTCTGACGCACATGAACTTCGATTCAACTACCGGAAAGCCAGCTGAGAGGGATACTAGACACATGTCGCGTGGGACGATGTGGAGGGCCTTCCCGAAGACATTTCCTAGCACAACCTTATCATACATCATTACGAAAAATTCCAAAGTGCATCTACCGCTTGCATTCCCTAATATTTACCCTCAACCTTTTTCTCAAAATCTTGGTGGTGCCCGGAGGTACAAGATGCAAAGGATCGGCGTGACAGGATGTGCGAGGCCTTCCGCCGCGCACGTTCCCTCAGGAACCGAGTAGCCTGGAAAAAGGAAACTGTCGTGTTCCGCAAACATAACGTGGAGAAGAAGCTAGAAAACTGGACCCAATTAGTTAATACAATCGATCGAAATAAAACTCTTTCCCAAGTGTGAGGGATAATCAGACTTATCCAAGGTCGCCCCGAGCGACCTATCCACATACTGTCGGACGGAGACACTGTCTATTCTTCATACGCGGACAGCGCGGACAAACTAGCTCAGACTTTCAGCCAAATATCACAATCAACAAATTACACGGATTCTTTCCAACAGGAAAAGAACCTTAGAGAAAGTGAGCATATCGACTTCACTTCCGCAATTGAAGAATTCTACAACAAACCTTTCTCCATCCATGAACTACAATGTGCAATTGATCACACTCGTGAAACCTCACCCGGGCCGGACTGAGTGCACATCAATATTTTCAAACACCTTCCTGACAACGCTCGCTAGCACCTAATAAATTTGTGTATTACGTTATATTCAAATTCATTCTTTCCCAACCAATAGCGGGAATCCGAAATTATCCCGAAACCCAAACCCGGAAAATGTCACAGCGACCTACATAACTACCGGCCCATTGCCCTACCTAGCATCCTATGTAAGACTATGGAAAGATTGATACACTCACGCCTAGTCGACTACCTTGAAATGCATGCAGGGCTTAACAACATCCAGTGCGGTGGCCGTAAGCGCCACTCTACAACGGACCACCTCGTACGATTAGAATCAGACATTAGACAGACCTTCGTCCGAAGAGAACATGTGGTTTTCCATATTTTTCGACGTTGAAAAAGCAAACGACACTACGTGGAAATACGGGATCATGAAGGATCTCCACCGTAAAGATTTGAGAGGCCGGCTACCACTTATCATCTACCAATTTCTACAAAATCGCACCTTCGGGGTCAAGGTTGGCGACACTCAGTCTCTGTCATATCCGCAAGAAATGGACGTCCCCCAGGAAAGCGTCCTCAGTATCACTCTTTTTATCCTCCAAATCAATCAGTTAGCCGACATTCTTCCCCGAGACGGATGACTGCTCCCATAACTATACGTGGACGACCTACAAATAAGCTACTGACACCCCAGCCTCATAACAATTCAACATGAACTACAGAAGTGCCTAAGCCTAGTCGGGAACTGGGCTCCCCTGAACGGATTCCGATTCTCGCCCTCTAAAACTAAAAGCATGCACTTAACCCTTGTGCCCGGCTTACACCTGAAACCAGCCCCAACGCTGCACAACACATCTTTAGTATTTTGAGAAACGATCAAATCCCTGGATCTTATGTGGGACCCTAAACTCACGTGGTGACCCCATATCGCAGCCCTGGCGACTCGCTACAAAAGGTCGACAGGACTTATCCAATCGGTAACATCCCTGAAGTTCGGTGCCGACATGGGCACCGAAATGACGCTGTTCAGAGCAATAATACGATCGCGCATAGAAAACGGAGCCGTTGTCTACGGATCTGCAGCCATAACTACTCTCGACCATCGCAAACAAATGTTTTGCGTATCAACCGGCGCGTTCCGCTCCACCCCAATCCAATCCCTTAACGTGCTCGCCAACGAACTTCCACTTTCGCTCTGGCGAGACAAACTTTCACTACAATACTATTTTAATACAAGAAGTCTAATTAACAACCCAGCAATCAGCCACATCACCAACATATCCGATAAGCGCCTTTTTGCGGCTAAAAAAAATATATGCTCACCGTTTTCCCTACGTGCTGACAACGTCTGACCTCGCTAAACACCAATCCTAAAGCTATTAATCCTTCATTTTCCTACCGAATCCTTCAAATTAACACACCGACATGGATGATCAACCCACCACCGGTCAACCTAGACCTGCAAATGTACCCTTAAGTAACTACCCCAACCAACGCGTACCGGCAGGAATTCCAAAGACCACTAGAGAAAGAATATTTAGAGCACCGCCACATATACACTGACTGCTCCAAAACCGAGGACGGAGTGGGAGCCGCTGCTGTGTTCGGGGACACCCCACTCTCGGCCACCTTCCTCCTAGAGGCCTCCGTGCTCTCTGCGAAGCTTCGCGCACTCGAACTAGCTATCTTTATTGCCAACAACACATCGCTTCCTCAAATACGTCGTATTCTCAGACAGTCCGAGTGTCCTCACCTAGCTTGAAACACTGCACTACTGACATCCAGTTCTACGTAAAATGCAGCACGATCTCTTAGTGATGACCGTGAAGGAGCAGGCAGTGGAATTCTGCTGGATCCCCGGGCACGCGGGAATAAGAGGAAACGAGCTTTCGGACTCGCTTGCTAAACTGGCGTCTGCTCACCAGGAACAACTTTTCGCAATACATTACCGGGGCTGGTTACCTATCATCAACTCCCATATAACATCCCAATGGGATGAAATGTGGCAGCAGAGTGGACAAAAAAATGCTTCCAGTCAAACCCTCAGTCGGAGAATGGGAAACAAAGTTCACCAACAGAAAAGTCCAAATGTGTTCATCAACCGCTTGTGCACGGGACACACGTGGATAACTCACAACCACCTGATGGATGTCGACATAGGACCAAACGCGCCACCTTGCCCCTGTTGCCACCAAGTGGCTATCAGCTTGAAACACTTACAGATGGATTGCAACGCACTCGCGGCAGCCCGACGAGCGTTCCTAGGTCCTCCGTGCAACCTACGAAGCCTACTCACGGACCCAACCTACCGTAAAAAGCTAATCGCTTTCGGAAAACACACCGACTATACGAAGCTGTCTAAGCCCCAAACACCTATGCAAGAGAGATGGTCTCTCCACTCCATTACGCACAGAAATAACAACACATTTTACGAAGATACGCGTTAACTCTTTACTCTCCCGTACGCACTAGTACGCGAATATGCCACAATTGAAATGTGAACTGACTTCATCTTCACATGACTACTATTTACGCACGCGAGGCCGTGCGAACTTACCTTAATCAACGACGGTCGCGCCCTACGGGGTAGCCTATTATGACTTACGTTGAGGGTCTGGTAGAAATGAGGCTCAAATCTATTGGAATTGGTTAAAATTAATTATTAGATCACGGCATTACTAATACCTCCATGACCCTGACTGCCACTTCTGAAGTTGTGTATTAACTTGTTGCCCATGAGACAAGGGACTTTAAAATCGCCTATAAATTTGGCCTAAATAATTTCGATGTACATAGAGCGACCATCCAAAGTTCGAACTGCTGCTCATCTGTTGTCAGAAACAGTTGGTAAAGCGCTGTGTGAGCATATGAGTGTGTGGTGCGCTTTGCCGTCGGCTACGCCGGTGATTCGGCCTAGCGTATGTATCTGTATCGCATTTACGTGATAATCTGAATCCTGTCATGAGCACCCGCCTTGAGGCTTAGCTACGACAGTGACTCGATCGCGTTAGAAATCCCGGTCACTCTAATCTCCAAAACCTGTTCTCACATGACACACGGTCATCCAAGAGATCACTCGTCATTAATACCCCCAAACTTCGTAGGCTTGGAACGGGCTGAAGAGTCCATTCTAGCAGTATTCCATAATTGAATTTGCAGTTTGACTAGCCCTGCCGGAGGGTGAAGGTTCTAACGGAGGTGGTTGCCTCAGTTTCAAGTCGTTTCCAATATTGCTGCTATCCACATCATGTGGAAATCGGTTCCAAATTGTTGGTATCTTGATTGGAAAGAAGTTCACGGCCACTGATGTTTTTAATGGCTTTAGCTGCAGGTTTTGTTCATTATTCCTGTTCCTTGAGTTCTAATCTCGGTCAAAGAGGCCCACACTATGCCTAGGTCACTATGCCTAGTCCATTAATATTTGAAGGTCTTATTTCAAGTGATATCAGTGTAAGTTCATACAGTCCTTGTGGATATGTCCTACTTCTCAGTTCCGGAATCATTTCTGTTGCTCGGTTCCATTCTGTTAATATAGCCTCTTAAGTGTGGGGACCAAAATTGTACTGCATATTCCATTTGAAGGCCGACGAGTGGAGTACATAATAGAAACACAATGTCCCTGGACTTGTGGTGGAAGTTTCAGGATATAGAGCCAAGGGCTCTATTGCTTGTCTGGTAGCTAGCAACAATACGGGTTGTTTCACGTCAGAGCGCCACTGTAGGTAGGCTTCCTAACCTAATCAAGTAAAGTATTTTGTTTGATCTAGCACGCACTCAGCTTCAGGACTGATTAGAGTGTCGAGTTCTTTTATGCAGCATTTCTTTGAATTTCCTCTCCGCTGTTGTTGTTCTCAGGCTTAGGGTTCTTTGCCACTGAACAAATTTAATTCATCTGACCTTGTGTCTTATCCGTTCTATTTTTTAGACGTTTGAGGACTGACTGCATTGCGCTGTAGCCAAATCTTTAAATCTATTGAGTTACCAAGTCTATTTACTTTGATGCTTGTAATATGGACCATTAATTTAGTATATTCAATTTTTATTTCTGATACTCCTGTGTATTTCTTGTAAATATGTGTATTATAGAAGGATACTGTATGTAGTCAAGTGTGAGCTTGCATGTAAATGAATCTTCGCCTAACATTTCACTTCCGACTTCACGAATTCTAGTCATATCTGTACAATAACCAACATTGCTTTGTATACCAGCCCTTCGGGATGCACTGAGAGGAAAGACATCATAATTATTTGCAATCATGCTGGTTTTAAGTGACATAATTCAACCTTTTGTATGAGAGATCACGAACGGGTAACTTTTGAAATGGATTTCGATTGATGCCAAGATAATGTAGATGTAACCGATGATTCATTTTTGAAACATTTTCCTTGTCTGTGTAATTATGTAGTATATGTAGTAACCAGGAATAACAGCTATGTTGGTAACGTTTCTATGTGGTTCTTGCTAATTTTAGGACTGCTGCGCTTATCAAAAATTTATTTGTGATGGACTTTAATTCATTGCATTTCTTAGATTATTTATTAATATTCTTCTAATAAGATGTCTGCATTGGAAATTGTCATATATTATAATACGGTTGAAAAATATACAATCATGCCATGTAACATTAATAATTTATGACGTTCTTGTTAAGGGTAGTTCCCCTCATCAGTGACGGTCTGACTTAACCTCCTTCCGAATTTAGGAGAAATTTCGGTGGGCCTATACATACATTTACAAACGCTGCCCATTTCATTTCCGCACATGATAGCTTGAACGGATCTCCATCGATGTGAGTTCCCTACGGGGGAGCGTGCGATGACTCGCGTTGAGGCTCGGGTGGAAAAAAGGCCCAAATCAAATCCGCCGATGCAATTTCAACATTGTATTTCCACTTCACAGATTGGGGTGGATGGATGATTGGTCATTTTATAGATCATTGATACTTTATTTTAATATTTCTTATTTCCGGGCTCTATTATTTTTCTCTGCCTTTTTTTCATAGCGATGAATTCTCAATTCGTCATTATTATATATACCGAGGTTGCTTGAGACAAGGTGACCCAGGGAAGGGGGCACTCGTTGGACTCAGGGCTTCGGGAACCCGGGGTTACTTGAAAGACTATGAGGATTTGGGGGGGATCCACTTGAACCCTTCTGGGGCCCTTTGAGACACCATTGAGACCCTTCAGGACCCTCTTGAGAAACTGAAGGAACCACTTGAGGCCCCTCTGAATCCTGGAACCTTTGCTCCCTCCTCCCAAATCTACGTTAAACCTACTCTGTACCTACGTTAAACCTACTCTGAATCTACGTTAAACCTACTCTGAATCTATGTTAAACCTACTCCGAATCTACGTTCAACCTACTCTGAATCTATGTTGAACCTACTCTGAATCTACGTTGAACCTACAATGCCACTCTTCGATTGCCCTACGGTGGAGTCGGCATTAACTTCGCGTTGGGACGGCGGTAGAAAACCAAGTCAAACTACTACTACTACTACGGTAAACCTATTCGGCATATACTACTACCTATTCGGTATCTACGTTGAACTTACTCTGTATCTACGATATTATGACTCACGTTGAGGCTCTGGTGGAAATGAGGCCCAAATCAAATCAAATCTGTATCTACGTTGAACCTGCTTTGTATGTACAGTAAATCTACTCTGTAACTACGGTAAACCTACTGTAACTACGGTGAACCTACTCTGTAACTACGGCAAACCTATTCTGTAACTACGGCAAATCTACTCTGTAACTACGGTAAACCTACTCTGTAACTACGGTAAACCTACACTGTCACTACGGTAAAGCTACTCTAACTACGGTAAACTTACTTTGTAACTACGGTAAACCTACTCTGACTACGGTAAACCTACCCTGTAACTACGGTAAACCTACTCTGTGACTGCGGTAAACCTAATCTGAATATACGCTGCACCTACTCTGCCACTCTTCAATTGCCCGTTGGGACTCCGGTGGAATATAGAACCAAATAATAAATAAATAACTTTCAATTGCCCTACGGGAGAGTCTGCATTAACTTCGCGTTGGGACTCCGGTGGCAAACAAAATCAAACCACTACTACTACTCCACTTCACAGAGATTTCAATATTATTGGCACTACTGCTAATTCTGAGGTAATCGCGCCCTACGGGGGAGCCTGTTATGACTCGCGTTGGGGCTCTGGTGGAAATGAGGCCCAAATCAATCAATCAATTCTGAGGTAATTAACATAAGTAGTTTACAAGCACTGACATGAGATCATTTTCGCATCTTGAATTGACCGGTGGAGATGGACCCCGAATCTGATATAATCTTATTGAATCTATTTCAGTAATTAAATTGATCACTCGATTCATGCGAAATGAAACGATAAGCATAATTTAGCTAAGTCGATTCAAGAAGTTGAATGGAAATATTCGTAAATGAGTACATTTCATTTGTTGCTGTATGCCCTGCAAATAGGCAATGCAAGTTATGTATATTAGAGAAAAAAGCTAAACAACGCAATTTGTTTGCAATTAAAATTGTATATGTATATGTGTAATTTTTTTTCATTTTTTAGTAATATAACTCGTCGATTGATCATATTTCAAACAATGATATATTTTTTCTACCACTTTCAGCTCCAAAGCATTACTTGTTAGCAGCAGTATGTGAATGAATAACCTCAAGATTGCAATTATTCTTCAAAAAGGAGTGATCCTTTTGCTTCTACAACTGTAATATTTCAGAGCTATTACATTAAATTCTTCAAGTGTTGGCCAAAGAAATTGTTGCTCCGTTCAAAACCGATTACCATGAGGAATGAAAATATATTTATTGCAATTTACTAGAATGAATCAATTTATCTAATAATACTTTCATTGTATTACGTCGTATTATTTTCTATCAATTTTATTGTATATAAAAAATCTTGTTATTGCTCACAATGAATCGTCTAATCGGCTTGTATACAAAGTCTGAACTGTACCGAGACGTACCAAGTGACGTCACAGCCAGCAGTTGGCGCGGGGAGATGCGCAGAATGGCGGGCGGGGCAACCTGTCCAGTCTATAAATCTTGGCTAGCACCGCCATGCGCGACAGCTCAATATTGAGAACAGCTATAATAATTATAATGATAATAATAATTATACACTTTATTTAAAGCCATCAAGGGCATAGAAGTACATTTGATACGAAACTTATTTTGATAGAAATATGCATGATCTGCCAGTTTACTAAGGCAGAAACGTCAAATCAGGAAGCACATTAGGAATGAAACTTTTATTCCTAACGGACACATATTATTTTCCTTCTAGTGTGTACAGTATTTCTCTCCAACGCCCTAACATTGACGATCCAGCGAGCGCATCGCTGGTGCAGATTGCAATGAGGATTTTATTGTTAGCAGCCATTACTCTAGTCATGAGGCTGTAAGCCGATTTACGAATAAATACTTTAATGTGATCCGATGCGTTCTCTGCAAATACTCTGCTTGCGGATGTCGAACGTGGGACCTGCATCAGTCTACGAAATGTGTCATTATAGCTCACTGCCAGCTTCCTCATATTGCATTGACAGTAAACTCTCCTCAGTGCATTGCAGTAAATTGGGTAACAGTATGATTTGAAAAGATGTGTTTATGCTTCCTTGGGCTCAAAGGAGAACTTCCGTATTAGCATGTTACCAACGGCATTTTGTCGCCTGGTCTGCTTGGCAACATCTCATCATCAGTGCAATCTGCAGAAACAATATGCCCGAGATACAGAAATTTGTCCATAAAATCCAGTGTGACACCATTTAACTTAACATCAGTCGAGAAGTAACGCTTGGGACGGACCTTTTGGCCTGACCAACATACACGCCAGTTTTTGAGGTGTTATACACAATATCACAAAGCTGAACAAAATTACTACAAATATCTAGAAGCTTCTGCAGTGTAGATAGTGTTGGAGCTATTAACACCATATCATCGGCATATCCAAGATTATTAACACAGCAATTGGCAACATGACATCATACGTTCTCCCTGCCTAATAGGAAATTCAGATCATCAGTGTAAGAATTTTATAACAATGGTGACAATTGACCTTCTTGTCTAATTCTATTAATACAATGATAGAGAGCTGATTTTGAGCTTCCTCACCGCACAAGAAAATACTGTCTCTGTACCAGAACACAAGCAACTCTACGATATGAGGAGGGGCTCCCTTCTCGATTAGTTTTCTGAACAAAATCCAGTGATTTTGTTTCTAGCAAAATCGCCATTTATGTACCATGGCCCTCCTTTGAAACCAAACTGACTGTCCGCTGTAAACAAATGCGCTTGCAATCTTGCCAGAATTATCTGCTCTAAAACTTTGGAGATTGAGGATGCAATAGCAATGGGGTGGTAATTATTTATATCAGACGGGTCCTTCGTTTTACATTTTAGAAGTGAAATAACAATTACATGCAATCCATCTCTGGGCTACTGCTTGGCTTGTATGCAGCCAGAGAGGAAGAGAGCTAACACCGGAATCAATCTGTGAGAGACATGCTGATACACTTCTCCAGGAATATCATCAGTACCAACAGCCGTGTTATTTTTTAATCCTCTTACAATGACCCTGACCTCGGTAACACTGATCGTTTCGTGTACAACCGGAATTTGCTAATGGCTCCTTGAACTCACACTCTATTCTCATCCGTGGCAACAGAGTTTGCAATATCGCAAAAGTGCTCCCCCCACACTCTCGCAATGTTATCGATGCCCGTCACTCCTGCAACAGTGAGTGGAAGTGATTCTTTCTTAGGGTTAAGTGCTCGAATTTCTTTCCAAAAATCCTTGCATTTACCTTCACGCAGCTTAGAGAGAAGTGCCTGCGCTCGTAATTGTTGTTCATTTTCTCCTAGAAACGTAAGCTCTGTACGAAAACGGGATTGGGCTATTCGCATTGCCACTGCAAATTGACCCCCTCGTTGTTTTCCTGCAACATTCCACTGAAACACAGCGTCCCTTACAGCATAATTTAATCCCTTCGCCGGTTCATTCCACCCAGTGACATTGCATTTCTCGGTTTTCTTATTCCAAAAACTTGTCGACCAGCAATTAGGATACACCGTCTCATGCAACCATACAGGTCATTCAGTCGTTGATTGTCGGCTACTTCATTCATTCTGAGCCGCCTATCAGGAATGTGTGATAAAAGGGTATCAAGTTCTACATAGAATCGATCCGTTGTCACTTTGTTGTCAAAGTTCCAGTCAATCGCTTTAACCTCGCGAATATCAACTTGCATTCTTTCAGCATTTGGAGTAACCCCTATGACCCAGGGATCTGTTCAGGCCACACCAGGCAATGTGTAACATGAATCGGTTGCATCTAACAACTTTGAAGACAGAGCAATACGATCAATCCAGGAGTTAGATAGAGAGTCATGATTTACTTGAGTGTACGTATCAGGCGGGAAAAGACGAGTGTCCTGAAACGCCAAATTATATTCAGGAAAAAGCTTTTCAATTTCAACAAACCTGGGTGCGTGCGGCGAGGCATTAAAGTCTCCCAAAACACATATTTGCTGTTCTTTTCGACTTTCCAAGATACTACCAAGAACACCCATACAGTTCAAATACTCTGCGAGGTTGTCATTAGAGTTTACTGTGAAGTACACATTTAAGAACAGAACAGAACAGAGGTCCCACCAAATGTAACTCTTAAGTCCAAGATTCTATTGCAACCGTACTGTCTAATCTTGATAATTAGGCTCAAAGATCGTTGCCAAAAGAATGTCAGTCCTCCAAATGGCCTGCCCATCCTAATTTCATTGGACACATTGATCGATTAAAATGAAAATGGGCAAACAATCTTCACCCAACGAGGACGGTGCGGTAATCTGCCATAGATGCAACCACGTTTCCTGTAGGGCTACCAAATTGCTTGTTTGCATACATCAGCCACATATCCTTCACAATTACCGGCCAATCCGAAACAGTTGAGAGAGGCGATACGAATTGTTCCTCTATTACCGTGTTGTGACTATTACAAGGCTTCTCGCTGTGGCACTGCGTACCCGTGTTCTTCATGGGCTTTCCTCGCACTGGCCGTAATATTTTCGGTCCGCGTTCTAACGTCCATTTGGCTCTCTTCATCAGGTCGATCGTAGTCGTGTGGCAAACGGGCATTTTTCCCAATGAATTGCAGATGGGTGTCTGGTTCCCAGATGTTTTCAACGAACAGCGTCAATTCTAAATACCTAGCATCCCCATATATTTCAAAAGGGGACGTGTCCCCCTTATTACTAAGACGCTTCTTGCACTTGAATGGCACTTCTCCGCAGTGCTCTGTGAGGCGTTCAATCTTCCGTTCCAGGGAACACTTACATCTAGGGCACGGCAATGACACAAATAGTTTCGCAATGACCCTGGGTGCGGTGTTCTGTTGTACTGTGCGACCATTCCCAATTTTCAAATTGGGATTCTTCCTTACCGCTTTCTTATTCTTTTTCAGAGCTGAAACATCGACAAATTCTGGTTGATTGCTGGGAAGTAATCAACAAGAAGTTGTAGACTAAGTATCTCTTGCTTTAAGAGAGATACTTAGTCTACGGATATTCATATTCAGTGTTTCGGGTTGCTGGAGTCAGGAGTGCCAAATCTTGGTGGTGATGGTATTGGTGGTGCTGTGTTGTACAGTAGCATCACACCCAGCTATGTTAACACAGGAATAGGAACTGGAATGAATGCGCATCATTGGCTACCATATGAACAAACCCTATGAATGACAAAAAAAAGAAAAAAATTGTAACAGCGGACTGTACAACAGAGGAGCACTTGAAGACGCAACCCACCCAGACACACATCACAACCCACCACTCCAGTCCCACAACGATATCGTCACCACTCCAGTCCCACAACGATATCGATCCATACAAAAATGTGTACAACCAAGAAGAATGCAGAGCCTGTAGAGGCCATTCACTCAGGCACACACACACACATGAATACATCATGCACACATAACAACCCACCAGGCCACCACCACAACAACACAGAGTCAGAAACACCCACCATCCATTCCTCCAAAAGAGTGGGGGGTTGGCAAAACCACCACGAGGAGATGGCGCAAGTGGCAGGTCCATCCCAAATCAAAGATATCAACATGTTACAGAAGGACCTCCCCAAACCTAAACAAACTTGAACAAAACATCACCCACAAACTCTGCGGACTGCAAGCAACCTCTTGACTGCAGCCAGGGAATCAGACTCCACCACAAAATTTGTAAGGCTGTTCCACTGCTGAACACATCTTGCTCTAAAAAATCTCCTCATGATGTCAGTATTGCAAGCCAGCATCAGAAATTCATTGGGATGTCCTTGTGTTCTCACATCAGGAGCTCTTTGAAAAAAAAAAACAAGGTTGGCCCAACCAACCAACCCACGGATGATCCCCCGTAGTTAATAAGGTCCGCCCTGGAAACCTTCCTTACATATATAGAACATAATCCAAGTTGATTCAGTTTGAAAAGTTATCACAACTCGGTCAGTCATACACACTCTTTGTCCATTGCTTCAGCGCTGACTTGATTAGCTATCTCAAATCTCTAAGATTAGTGAAGAATTTTCAGAAATTTTGGTCAAAATATCACATTCTATGTCTTGTTAGTCGACTGAACTCCTAAAAATTTTGACAAGAAAGGCCTTACACCATAAAAAGGTCTTTTCAGAAATTAATTGATGGTAATCATTGTGGCTCATTGGTATCATCAGATTATTGTTAGGTAAAGGTACCAGTATTGTCATGCAGAGACTGGTAATAACACATCAGTTGCATAGGACATTTACATGCAATGAAGAAAATGGGTTGATAGCTCATTGCAAACTCTGGTGTTTGTAGCATGTTGTGGCAACAAGAAAATTCAATCACATCTTGGAGTACTGCTCATGTGTGTGGAATGTGGGATATTTGGGGTATCTGAGACTGTTGGAGTCTGTTCGGAGGAGGTGGACCAGGGAGATTGATGGGCTGGGTGGAGTGGACTATGGTGAGCAGCTCAAAGCAATGCAGTTGTTTTCTGTAAGAGGGAGGTTGTTGCATTCCGATCTTGTGTGTTGGGAGATTTTTCATTATTCCGTTGATTCAGGTTTGTCTGCTCTGTTTGAGAGAGCTCCGTATGTTGGCACACGTTGGCATTCTTTCAAGCTGGTGATTCCTCACTGTCAAACAGACTATAAACGCTGATTCTTTTATTCCTGCTGTGTGCAGATTTGGAACCGGCTGCCCACTGATGTTGTGCAGTTCGGTTCACTTTGTGTCTTCAAGAGGGCCCTGGCAGAGGAATTGGGGGTAGTGTTGTATGAGTTTTGCTAGACTTAATTTGATGTGATATTGTGGCTTTGTTTGTGTTGCTAACAGTTGTGTGCAGTTGTTGACTGTCTTAATTGCATTGTTTTCTCTGGACCTGTTGAGCACATTCCGACCAGCGTCCTGCTGCAGTGCTTGTACCGTGCTGTTCTTTTTGATTGCTGACGCACTGAGGTGTACTGCCTCCCATGCCTGCTTGCTCTGTTGGCGGGGCTGTTGAGGCTGTGGGGGGCTGCAAAGGTCAGATACAAAAGAGAAATACACTCTGCTGTGGAACTTTTATTTTTTACACTTTTCAGAAAGCTGTAAAAGTTTTTCACCTTGGTTAAGTTGTTTCATGCATGTCTTGACTTCTGGTAAATTCTGTTGTGTAGACCAGACAACCTGCTTCCTGATCCATTTCAGCACCAGTTTGCCAATAACAGTGGTGTTGAAAGAATTATGCTTCAGTTTCTCACACATAAGACTTGTAGTGTTAGTTGACAAATCTGACTTCTGGCTCTTATTTTACCAAAAGTTCTGTATTTTATGAAACTTCATGTATAATGGCTTTGAAGAGACAATTATCAAGTGACAAAGTAGCTGCTTTTGTTTCATAAATTCATTTTAAGTACCTACTTCTAAGTTGAATACTGATTACATTAAAAATACAAAAAAATTGTTTGTTGATCAGATTTATTTTCCTGGCACTGTAGCTACAGATATATA